>VUQH01082426.1:0-16813 GCA_015106775.1 Etroplus canarensis | reverse complement strand
GAGGATTTGGTCGGCTATTACATGTCTTCAAAAGAATTTGGGACAGGCTCACTTGTACTCCATTTATCTTGTACTCAAATAGTAAGGTGCATGGCAAGTCACATAAGATATAAAAAATTAAACATGCACACCCAAAGTGGTTGCGTCTAAACCTCAATACTATTTTAATTCATTCACTTATTTTGGATCCAAAGGGCCTTGAAGCTCTTGAAGTCTTGCTTCAGCCCTTCGTTCCCCTTTGGTATTCGACACAATTGTTTCTTTACTTCTGTTTATCATCAGATGTCCTTTCTTTGTTCCAGTCCACTCACCTAATGTAGTACAGTCAAAACTGAAAGCTACAAGTATTGTTGAGGCTGGGCAGAATATCAAAAATATTTATATACATAGTACAGATTTGTATAAGAAAATGACAGTGTTAAATGAGAAATACATCGTAATCTTTATTAGGTACACTTGTTCAACTGCTCGCTAATTTAAATATCTAACCAGCTAGCTGCAGCTCAGTGCATTTAGGCATGTAGACATTGCCAAGACAACCTCAAGTTTAAACTGAGCATCTGAATGGGGAAGAAAGGTGATTTAAGTGACTTTGAATGTGGCATGGTTGTTGCCACCAGACAGACTGGTCTGAATATTTCAGAAACTGCTGATTTACTGGGATTTTTCAACACAGCCATCTCTAGGATTTAAAGAGTATGATTTTAAAATAGAGAAAATATCCAGTGAGCAAAAGTTTCTTGTGAGAAAATGCTTTGTTGATGCCAGAGGTCAGAGAAATAGCCAGACCACTTCAAGCCAACTTAACTCAAATAAAAACTTGTTACAATCGAGGTATGCAGAAGAGTATCTCTGAACACACAACATGTTGAACCTTGAAACAGATGGGCTACAACAGCAGAAGACCCAAGTGCCACTTGTGTCAGCTAAGACCAGGAAAATGATTTTACAGTTTGCACTGGCTCACCAAAATTGGACAATTTAAGACTGGAATAACATTGCCTGGTCTGATGAACCTCGATTTCTGCTGCAACATTCAGATGATATGGTCAGAATTTGTTTGAGCACTATAACAGCAGAATGAGACACTCAGCCTGTACTTTTGTTGTTTTGGTTATATTTGTGTAAATATAAGGTTCACTGTTCAGGCTGGTGGCTGTGGTATAATGGTGTGGGGGATAGTTCTTGGCACACTTTGGGCCCCTTAGTACCAATTAAGCATCTTTTAAAGAGCACAGCCTACCTGAGTATTGTTGCTGGTCATATCTATCCCGTTATGATCACAGTGTACCCAGGAAAAGGCACCATGTAACAAAGCTGAAATCATCTCAAAATGGTTTCTTGAACATGGCAATGAGTTCACTGTAGTCAAATGGCATCCACAGTCACCAGAGCTCAGTCTGATAGAGCACCTTTGGGCTGTGGTGGAGGTGAAGATTTGTATCATGGATATGCAACAGACAAATCTACAGCGGTTACATGATGAATGCTATCATGTCAATATGGACCAAAATCTCCGAAGAATATTTCTAGCACCTTGTTGAATCTATGTCATGAAGAATTAAGGCAGTTTTGAAGGAAAAAGGGGGTCAAACAGGGTACTTAGCAAGCTGGAACTAAAAAAGTGACCAGTGAGTGTATGCTTAATGTTGGCTATGCTGGATATTAACTACTTACGTTTTAAATCAAGATGTTACCTTTCATAGATTTGCATCAAACAAGTTTACTTTAACCTGGCTCCCAGCTGCTAACTAGCTTTTACTGTCTTGCAGTGATGAAAGACAGAGACATAGTTGAAACTAAGGTGGTCTATGGCTACCATATTACTGTAATTGTGCCTGTATGCTATTGCATATAAATGGTCGGGTATTTAAAAATAGCATTTTTCCAATCTCGTTGACTACTACACAAGAAACATTCATGCACCCCTTTATGAACTTCAAGTGCTCCGTGACACACTCATAGATGATGGGTAGTATCCTATTCAAGCACATGCTGACAGGCAAACTAGAGGAGTTGAACCACTAACTTTCTCTTAATGAGAGGGAGGTCCTGAGTGGCCCCAGTTAAAAGTATTTTTATGCTTAGAAACTATTTATTATAAGTATAAAACTGTTCCTTTAATGTTACAAATGTGGAAAAGATTTGCATCATATCATAGCATAATTCATTTTGAGCATATGAAGATGACTTTTTTGTTATCCCTATTGCCTAGTGGTAGTTATTGTTTGCCTTTCCCATAAACTTGTCAAGCTCAGGTCACATCCAATATTATAGGCGAGCCATTAGTATACGCTCTGTTTGGCCCTGCAGTCAAAAACATTCTGTACAGTTTTTTTTTCTTAAACAGCAGAGTTTGCCTCTGAAGAACTTCAGAAGCTATTGTTCTTTATAGGCTGTAGAACTCAAACGGTGGCAGCTGCCCATGTGTGAATGTGAATTTGCGCATGTCTGCAGGCGTTTCTATAAGTGTGTGTGTGTGTGTGTGTGTGTGTGTGTGAGAGTTTCTGCAGTCTGCTCTCCAGCTGTTTCCTGTTAGCTATCACACTGCTCTCAAGGTTGCTGAGCTGTGTATGTGTGTGTGTGTGTGTGTTTTGTGTTTCTTAAAAAACTTGTATTCTCTAGAACACAGCAATGGTCCTCGTAAGGAAGAATGACTAAGAACTGACACATGGGTGTGTGTGTTCTTGCCTCATCAAGTGCTAAGCGTGCGAGTCACTGTTTGACAGTAAGTGAAGTGACTCACAGATGAGTCTGTAAGATTGAAACGGTGTATAACTTATCAGTCAGTCTAAACCTGGATGACTATGTAGCTATGTCACTATTCTTGTGTATGTATTATAGACGTTCTTTTGACTCCACAAGAAAGCATTTGTCAAGCTATCCAGTGGAAGGAGTGTTCTCGTAATTCGCACATGGGCTTGTGAGTGCTTGTTTTGTTTGCATTTCCTCACTCCAAGAGGAAGTGACTTTCAACCCTCAGGGCCTCTGAGCGCTGGTGTTGTAATACGCTCTCTTTCACAGACACATGCACACAAACGAATGTCAGCACTCACAGGATCATACAGGAAATGCCATCAGTCACAAAGGAACACAGTGTCTAATGCAGTAGTATGGATTGTAAGCTAGAGGGTCTGGAAAGCATGGTGAAATCGATTTATTTGATACGAGTGCTATGGGTCACTGACCACAATACCCTTCCTCCCCCTTCTGCAGAGTGAGGAAAGTCCCAGTCCAAAGCGCCAGAGGCTGTCCAGTCAGTCCGTCTTGGAACAGCTAACCTCATCTGCGCCCCCACCATCCACCCCTTCTCCCCCCATCCGCCCCTGGGAGTCAGGACCCCAAAGTCGGAGACAGCCTCATTCTCACACACACTACCACCAGGAGCGATGCCTCACTCCTGCCCGGCATAGACGCAGGTAAGGTGGTGGTTTCTTGATTCTTACAGTTCCACTGTGACACATTACTTCAGAGTCTCAGATAGAAACTGTTCTTCATTTAACTTTTAGCCCACCAGCAAGGCGTCAGCGTGGCCGCCTCTCCAGACCCTCCCGCCATCTGCCTCCCCATCACCACCCCACCACCCAAGGCCCTGCATCTCGCCTATCGCCATCAGAGCTCCAGGATGAAAATTACCACCACAACCCCCATCCCTCCACTCACCAGACGTACCCAACGCATACTCCCAGCGCCTATGGTCAGCCTCCCACATCTGGTGGTGGAGGGGCAGGTTCAGAGGAGCCCCGAGCTTTCCATCCCCCCACCCTGTCGCCACGACTACTGCACCCAGCCACACACCACCACCACCATCATCAGCAACAGCATCATGCAACACAACAGCAGCAGGGAGCCATGGTTATGGACTTGCATGAACAGGTTAGCTTGCCAATATTTAGTTATTTTTGTGAGATGTTTGGGAGTATTGCATGTGTGTGCGTGTGTGAGGCTGTGCATCAACTGTGGTATGATTTCTCCTCAGCTGCAACAGGGTACTGTTCCCGTCTCCTACACGGTGACACCAGTCCCTCCTCACGGTCTTGCAGCTCCTTTGTGTAGCAGTCAGCATCTTCCACCTACCTGCAACTCACAACAACAGGTCCCTGCCTGCAGCGTGGTCTTTAGCACTGGACAACACTATCACCCGGTGAGAAGAATATTACAGTGTAAATGTAGGAGTGTGTGGGTTTCTCTGTGGATTTTTAAAAAAGAAAAAGAAACACTTTGTGCTGTACTGTTTCTTCAAAAGAAAACTAAAGTGCACATGAAAAAAGCACAGCAAAACATTTTCCAGTTTGAAGAAGCCATTTAGTTTTCCCAGTTGTGACTGCCACCTTGTGGTAAGACTATATATTACAGTGACCCCAGAAAGGATCAGAATCAGAATACTTTATTAATCCCTGGAGGGAAATTGCTTTTAATTGCACACAGTTTCAATTTCTCACCTTGTTCCTCTTTTTTCTTCTACCCCTTTCCAGATGCTGCAGGCATGTTCAGTGCAACATTTGCCAGTGCCCTATGCCTTTCCGTCATTGCTGTCCAGTGACCCTCAGTTCCTGCTTCACCCTCCACCTCACATCTCTCACCACCCTCCCCACCTACCCACACCTGGACAGTTCCTGCCTTTCCAGACGCAACAGCCACGTTCGGTATGAGAAGAGTTTTTGTTTTGTGCTTCATTTCATTTATCAGCAGTAACTTGTGCTATTTTGTGCTTTATTTACACTCAGTTTTCATAAAGATGTAAAACAGGGTTGGTGCCAGGCAAACAGGTGTGTTTTTGTCCTGAAGTTATATTTCCAGTTGGTTATATTCAAGATTTAAAAGTAAAATCAAAAGATGAAAGAACTGGCAAAAATAAAGGAAAGGTTATTGAAACTAGTGTATTTGTTTAGTGTCATAATGTCATGTTTAGTGTAATCATGTAGTTACAGATTCATGAAAATTAACATGATAGTAGAGAAGTTGCAAATTGCCTCTCTTTTCTGTTTGTTACCACACAGTACAAGGCATGCTTAACTGCCACCCTTTCCTATGTCTATTAAGTTTTCTCAGTCTAATCAAAAGAAACCTTTCATAGCATTTTTATCACTGTAATTGCAGGACGTAATACTTCTTGAACTGTTAGATCAGTAATAAAAATCAGGCCACCAGACATGGCTCTTACTGTCAAAATATGCTGTCCTGGTTTTGCTGAAATGTTCTAAAAAAATAAAACTGCAGCAGACATGTCTAACCCACTGTAACATGCTTTCGCCATTTCACCACAGCCCTTACAGAGGATCGAAAATGAGGTTGAGCTTCTGGGAGAGCAGCTTTCAGTGGGTGGAGGTTTCAGCTATGCCCACCATCACCACCATCACCATCACCACCAGCCACCCTCTGCCCTGCCACCCTCCACACCACTCCAGTTCCTCTCGCACCATGACCCACTGTCACAGGAGCTTTTTACATTGGTGAGTACATTAGTGATATCAAACATTTCTATAGGTTATAATGTATGGTTTCTGTGAAGTGATAATTTTATTCATTTATTTTCATTTTTGCTCTTTCACAGCCCTATCCTCACTTTATGCCTCGTCGATTCACAAGCCGGCGTTACCGTTCCCAGCAGGCTGTGCCCCCATCCCCCTACCACCCCAGCTTCCTGCCTTACTTCTTGTAAGTTTTTTTTTGTCCTCAAGTTTATGTTTGAACTATATTGCTCAATTTGTAAGAGATTTGAGTGTATCTCAGTGTGTATTGAACGTGTTCATGGTCTTCAACCACCTGCAGGTCCATGCTTCCTGTGCCTCCAAATGTGGCCCCTGCTATCAGTCTAGAGCTGGATGTAGATGATGGAGAAGTGGAGAACTACGAGGTAGAACAGACTGCTGCCATACTGTCACATGATGCATGTCCTTTATAAATACTCCACCTTATATCCAATTGTCAAATTGCTGTTAAAACGATGATAGTTTTGTGTAAACTTTACCTTTCTGTTTGATACCTTCAGGCCCTACTGAACCTCGCAGAGCGTCTAGGAGAGGCCAAACCCAGAGGTCTGACTAAGGCAGATATAGAACAGCTTCCGTCATACAGGTTCAATCCCAACAACCATCAGTCTGAGCAAACACTGTGAGTGCCTTTCTAGCTGGATTTTTTTTTAAACTTGAGGGCAGTTGCAGGTGTTTGAGCAATTTAAAATATTACTATGGACCATGTGTAAAATGCTACTGACATTTGTCTTACAGGTGTGTGGTATGTATGTGTGACTTTGAGTCTCGCCAGCTCTTAAGGGTATTACCCTGTAATCATGAGTTCCACACCAAGTGTGTCGACAAGTGGCTTAAGGTGAGTGATGACATTTTTTTATAAGGATAACAGTAATAACTTTCCACTGAGATTGTAAAGCTCAGTCACAACAGTCAGGGCAGAGCAAATATTTGTGATGGCTGAAATTCCAAATAGCTATTGCCTTTTCATTTTTAAATACAGCAGCCTGTATTCTCCTGACTTATAAATGCTTTAGTGGACAAAGTTTGAACGTTGTATTTGTTGTGGTGTTTGTATCTGTTCTGTATTAATAATTTAGGTTATTTGTTATCACATCAACTCCATATTTATTTTACTTGCAGGCTAACCGGACCTGTCCTATCTGTCGAGCTGATGCTTCCGAGGTACAACGGGACTCTGAGTGACCTCATATAAATACCCACAATCCCTGACTTCTTGTTGGATGCACCAACCAATCAGTGAACTTATTTACCCCTTTACCACAAGCCTTCGCTTACACATAACTGGGACCAGTGCTCCTTAATCCTTCGCTCTTTATCCCACTGACACTGAACTGTAATTCTTACGTGGGATCAGCATTTATAGAAGCGTGGAGACTTTCTGCTGAGTCGTGCTTACTTTATCCCTGGACTTCAAAGGCCTTCCGTTTTTTTGGACTATTACACCCCTGCTACCCTGCCTTCTGCTGATGGTTACTGCTCACTATGAATGGCCTTTGAAATCACACACACACACAGAATGTCATGTGCAAATGGACATATATGTCATATTTTTTTAATGGCATTATGAACCCTTCCGACATGCAAACTGTTCTGTTTTGTAGGTGACGGAAAGACTTAAAGACTTCTTGGAAAAACATCTGTATAGCTGTACTAACAAACACTGAGGGGAGAATTGGCAGTCCAAAGATTAGGATAATTTTGTTGTTTCATTGTTATTCTTCTGGTTATAATTAAGCAATCCCATCTTGGTGTGCAGAGTTCTTTTTAACCAGACTCATTATAATTGTTCAACAGAAAGAGCCAATTTAATTTCTCTGTGTATCCTTGCATTCCTTGGCATCAGAGCAGTCTGTATGGGGTGAAACAAAGATACTGTACACTGTGTGACAAAGAGTGAGCTACTTTGGAACAGTGAAAAATATATTTTATTTGCTGTGTGTGTGTGTGCGTGCATGTGTGAGTGTGCGTATGCGTGTGCAGCAGTGTGGATGTGAGTGTTACTTCTGTAATATTTATGCAGCTCATGTGGTACAGTGCATTTAAGGGTAACTTCAGACCTTCCTAACCAAGATTCTTGGTATCTCGGCAAAGCTTCTGTCTTTTTTAAACCACACATTGGAACTTTGACTCCATATCTGTCACATCTACATTCTTCTTGTTTGAAACAATTAAAGGTTAAAGGTTTTATCAGTGTCTTAACATGCTCACTTCTATCACTCCCCTCAAAGGCATATTTTATGAATATGGTTGAATTTATCAAAACTCAGCAAAGCCTCTTATCCTCTCTTGAGTTTGATGGGTTTTTTTCATGGGAATAAGGCTTTTAAAAATATGACTGTATCTGTTTTTGGTACCTTTCTGTAGTTTTGGCAGGTAGATTCCAGCGTTTTCTTCATTAATCACAGGGAACAACTTTAAAGAGTCTTATAAGGTCACAGCTAAATCTACTGCATTTCACTGGTGGATTTGACACTTCAGCACTTTAATATGTAGATTTATGACCTATACACTTTTAAAAAAAATTCTTAACAAACCACTTATGGGTTTTAACAGTCAGTGTGTGAATGAGAACAAACACCCAAATGCATTAAAAAAATACAGTTGTTCTTCACAACCCCAGCTTCCAGTATTTACAGTACCCCAACGTGTCCATCTTTTCATGTTCCCACAGTACTTCTGTTTATTTCTAAAGGGTTTTGGTCTCTGTATCTTATTAGTTCTCAGATCAGGCTTTCAAATGTAGTCCCAACTGGAAATTTCAAGACAACCTAGCATAGGCCACATAAAGTAGAGAGAAAATCCAGCTGGGCACCTGCAGTGTCTTGCATCTGAGATGTCTTTTTATACAACTTCATTTTCTCCCGGTACAACATATATCTCTTCACTAGTTCAAACTGGATTTCGGTTTTCCAGAACAAGCGCGTCAGTATCTGGGAAGAACATAATTTTAAACAAAACTCTTCTGCAGTGTTATCAGATATAAAAAGGAAAAAAAAACTTAAAAATGGGAATCAAAGGGTTTTTTTTAAAAATTTGTTTCTGTATGCACCCATTTTGTGTCTTAGGATTGTTTTGTGTTGGACAGTTTTTTTTTGTTGTTGCTTGGTACACTAGGAATTACCTCAGCCTCACTATTTATGTTTCCACAAAATGGCGCAACCAATATGCTTAGGGCTTATCAGTTTGTTTTGCTCTTGTTTTCCATGCAGTTTGCTGGGTTGTTTGAATACTTTCCTTCGAACTCTATGAAACGCTTATTAAAATGGTGTCATAGTAGTTTCATTATGTATTATATCTGTAACCAAAATCATTTGAAGGCCTGTTGATGATGATAATGAAATTTTTAACAAACATTTGTAAATTTTGTATGAGAGTTATTACTAGTAATACTTTATTAAGTAGTGCAATGATTTTTTTTAATCCCTTACTCTGTCTTTTGGATTTCAAAAGCTGGTTCAATAATAAATGTATAACATGCTCTTCTAAAACATTGTGCTTTCCATTTTTATGTCCTCAACATTTTATTTCCAGTCTGCTTTTAAAATTTCATTTCTTGGGGATTATCCTCTGCAATGAAATGCCCAGGCTCCTAAGCGAGGTGGTTTTAGGGCAGTCCTCTTGGTGGCAGTGTAGTTCTGTGATTGACAAACCTGCCCACATGACTTCTGACTTCGGTTACACGTATTTACCATCTTTCATTCCTTATTTCCCTTAATTTCTCATTTTTGCTCCACCTGCTGAAGAGCTGACAGCACTTTATTCGAGTTGAAAAATTCAATAGATTTTAGATCATTTTTATTCCATTTTGAAGCGATTTAGGCATCTACAACACAAGAGTGCATGTGAAAACTTGAAAAGGAAGAAAGTACACCATCTTCCAAACCAAAGTTTTAGCAGGTTCTAAAATTAGGTAAATACAAAATCATATTAAATACCACATGGTATACTGTGCTACACTGTCATTATTTATTTAGCCAAAATGCAGAAGCAGTTTGTGAAAAATTAAGTATACCCTTACTGCTTCCATTTGAATTAAGTGGGTAAGAAGCAGCCAGGTGCTGCTAATCAAAATGCACTTAACTGAGTGATCATCAGCCAGTATGATCACGTCTACTAAAGCAGAAGTTTTGGCTGTTTGCTGATCTGGAACATTCAGGTGTGTGTTAACACAGTGCCAAGGAGGAAAGAAATCAGCAATGATCTTAGAGAAGCAATTGAAAAGAAGTTTAATTGTCATGTGCACAGTAAAAATAATGAACACATTTACACCATACAGTAAAGTTCATACTATATCCCCCTGGGATTAATAAAGGATTCTGATTCTGATTCTTGTTTTGTCACAGTCTCTTCACATGAAACAATAAAGCAGTTCTATTAAAAAAAATCCAAGAATTGAAAAATTAAAATGCAAGTAATTAAATGTCGTTTGCAAAACAGATCTGTACAATTTAGTGCAATACCAGGCAGTAACAGTCAACAGAAGTGATGGCGTAGAAGGGGGCAGTACCTGTCCTGTTGGCCTGTGGATAGAAGCTCTCTGAGATCCTATTTGTCCTTGCTGTCAGACACCTGTAGCACCTACCTGAGAGAAGAAATGAGAAAATATTGTTTTGGGAGTGTGTACTGCCCTTGATGATGTTGTAGGCCCTTCTGATAACCCTGGTGGTGTAAATGTCCTGCAGTGTTGGGAAGGCTGCTCCTGAGGTACGTGATGGAGTTTCTATCACATGCCGGAGAGCCTTCCTATCCTGACCAGTGCAGTTTCTGTGGCACACTGTGATTGACGTAGTGATGACACTCTCAACAATTTTGTCAGCCTTTGTTGTGCTCATTTCAGAAGCTGGTTAGTGTTTTGAACCCAGGTGAGATCCTCATTGATGTGGGTCCTGAGGAATTTAAAGGTTTTCACCCTCTCTACCTCCATCTCACATCGAGACATAGGTATATTTGGGAATGCTGCTGCTTTCTCTTCCTAAAGTCGGTGATCTTCTCCTTGGTCTTGTCTGCATTTAGGGAGAGATTATCCTGACACCAGGCTACTAATCCTGCCACTTCTCTACTTTATGCTGTCTCCTCCCAATTCTACAGACAGAAAGATTATTCACAAGTAAAAAATGTTCAAGAGAGTTTCCAATCTTCCTAGGAGTCAGTGTCCCAGCAAATTCACCCCAAGGTCAGACCGCGCAGTGCTCAGAGATGCTTCATGAAACCCAAAAGCTACATCTCAGACTCTTCAGGCCTCAGTTAGCATGTTAAACGTTAAAGATCATGACAGTACAAAAGAAAAACAAAACTGAACAAGTATGGCTTGTTTGCAAGGATTGCCTGGAGAACGCCTCATCTCTCTAAAAAGTACATGGCAGCATAGCTTAGGTTTGCACAGTTACATCTGAACAAACCTCAAAACTTCTGGAACAGTGTCCTTTGAACTGACGAGATCAAAGTAATAATAGCCCAGTCAAAGTCCATACCTCAACCTGACTGAAATGCTGTGGCAGGACCTGTGCATGCATATATTAACTCAACAGTGAACCTGTAGCCATGCACTATCCCAGCACAAGGAAACTGTGGGCTGCACAACACAGCAGCCTAATCTGTTTATGAGCATAAATTAGCGGAGGTGTTATAAGAAGCAATGAGAGGCTCATAAATAAACACACATATTGTTTGTCATTTTTGTCTGATTTGTGTCTTCAAAAACAAGATCTGCCTTCAGACAGTAGAGTCCAATTACCTACTGTTCTAGTGTAGGTCTCTGTTGCCATCTAGTGGTGATACAGGCTACAGTGGCCTAAAGAGGGAACTTAAATCACACTTAAAATGAATTATCTTCATTATATTAGATTGTATGTCAATTACATTTATTTAAAATAAATCACACATATTTTGTCAAGCAAAATGTCTCTCGAATGATGACAGATGTGCAGTCTAAACTAAGAAAAAATTGTCTTTGGGCACATACTTGTAGCTTTACTAAGGTTTACAGTCACAATGTTTATGTTATGCAGTGTGTTGTCCCTTTTCTTGTAGAAGTGTTCGACAGTTGCTGGATATAGAATAAACCATTTTCTGTAATAGCTGTGGCTAAAAATGTTTTCCATCTTTCAGTCAGCAAGGTTTTATGTTCATCCAGAGCAGAGAGAATTTTTTCTTAGTGGCATCGATGCCTACCTCGACCCAAACTTCCTGCCATTTGAGCCATGTAGGTTGAATATGCACTCATCTGAAAATAATGCACAAAACTGCAGTCTTTCTGTCCGTATTCTATTCTATCTGTATCATTGGTTGGCCTAGATTTTCATCATATCTCTCTCCCTCAGTCTCATGGCCACTGATCCCATTTTCAATGGCCTGTGTACTGAGTTGTGTCTGGTATGTTTTTGTTTCTGAGGTGATCTTTTCTTGTGCCTGGAGTACTGAAAAATATTTTTTTCTAAACTGTAAATAAACAGTACTTGACCTTTTCTCTGAGCTCATTTCAGTTTCTTTCAACTAAAGTGAGATAATTTAAACTGGGTGTATAGTTATTTACCCCTAAGCTGATTTAAAGTAATCCCATTAAGTTTTACAATAAGGAATAAATATCATTTTTTTTTTTTTTACCCATTTAAGTAGATATTTTCATCTAAATGTTACTTTTATCTTTTCAGCTGACACATTTTGAAATAACTTTACAAACATCATGGTAATTTTCTTACATTTTAATTGATTTAATAATGGAGAAGCTTTATTTTAATAGTTAATGAAAGATGCAAGAAATAGCATTAAAAATTATTATCTACATTTATGATAAATTGTGTAAAGGGGTAGCACATGAACCTTTATAAAAGCCATAATGCACAGAGCACAAGTTAGTTGCAATGTTTTCAGTGTATAGGTAAAGTGGTAGGTGTTGTTTACACCAAGCGTGAGCTAATCCACCTAAACTAAATGGAGATTGTCTAGAACACTCAAAAATGTAATAATCTTCTCTATCATGCCAGTAATATAGATACATTTTTTAGGAAAACCGAGCATCTCTAAATCTCACCTGATGCAAATGAGTGGATTAAGGTAAGAACATCTTCAAATGCATTAGAACTTGTATATATATATATATATATATATATATATATATACACACACATATACACACACACACACACATTCATGGTTTTGGGGGATGAGAATACAAAGAGACTCCCGTAAAAGGTCACAGAAAACTGAAGTTCAAATCAAGAATCTGAATGAGGAACAAGGGTGATGTAAGTGACATTGAATGTGGCATGGTTGTTGGTGCCAGACGGGCTGGTCTGAGTATTTCGTTAACTGCAGACTGACTGGGATTTTCTATCTCAAGGGTTTAAACAGAATGATCAAAAAAAGAAAAAACCAAGACAGTGGCAGTTCTCTGGGTGAAAATGCTTTGCTGATGCCAGAAGTCAGAGGAGAATTGCTGGACTGCTTCAAGTTGATACGCAGGCAAAAGTAGCTCAAATAACCACTTGTTACAACCAAGGTATGCAGAAGAACATCTCTGAACTCACAGCATGTTGAATCTTGAAGTAGATGGGCTACAGCAGCAGAAGACCACACCAGGTGCCACTTCTGTCAGCTAAGAACAGGAAACAGAGGCTACAGTTTGCATGGGCTCACCAAAATTGGACAACAGCATTGCATGACCCAAGTCTTGATTTCTGTTGTAACATTTAGATGGTAAGGTCAGAATTTGGCATAAGCAACATGAAACTATGGATCCATCCCGCCTTGAATCAATGATTCAAGCTGCTGCTGGTGGTGTAATGGTATGGGGGATATTTTCTTGGCACACATTGGGCCCCCTTATTATTATTTGAACATCGTTTAAACACCACAGCCTGCCTGAGTATTGTTGCTGACCATGTCCATCCCTTTATGACCACAGTGTAGCCAACTTCTGATGGTTTCTTCCAGCAGGATAAGGCACCATGAAACAAAGCTGAAACAATCTCAAACTGGTTTCTTGAACATGGCAATGAATTCACTGTGCTCAAATGGCCTCCACAGTCACCAGATCTTAGTTTAATAGAGCATCTCTGAGATGTAGTGGAATGGGAGATTCACATCATGGATTCGCAGCTAGCAAATCTGCAGCAACTGTGTAATGCTATCATGCCAATATGGACCAAAATCTCTGAGGGATGTTTCCAGCACCTTGTTGAATCTATGCCATGAAGAATTAAGGCAGTTCTGAAGGCAAAAGGGGGTCCAACATGATACTAGAAAGGTGTATCTAGAATGAAATTGCTGATGAGTATATATATATAAGCCTACTGTGCTGTGTATTATTATAACAGTAACTTACATATAATGTTTGTTCGTAATATTTGCAAAATAAACTCTTGGATTTATACAATATTTACATAAGGACAAAATACTTCTATATTTTGTTTTATTTTTCACTGATTCAAACATGAAGCATGTGAATAGCAAGAAATGCAGAAGATTAGAAACCAATCAAAATACTTTAGCAGGACACAATAATGCCTTTCGCACACTTAGAATTAGAACTGAACACTAACTAAAACTGAAGTAGTGCTCAGGAACCTTTGATTTGGTAGTAATAATAATAATAAAATCCAGAATCTAACAAATTGATGACCTCGGATCGAATGTTTTGAGTTCAGTCTGGACAAAACCAACTAATTTTCTTTCCCTTCAGTCTTAGACTCTGTCCGCTTTTCATTTTGGTTAAGTTTATGTAATCCCAACTTCCCACACATTTCACCCAAATCTACTTTCGCTCCTCTAAGGTGCTCAGGCAAAAAAGGGACTCCCTTGAGTAGTCTTCCTGCACATAACCCTTGCGATACTCTAGTGGGTTCCTGTGGTCACTTTATTTTAAGATCTTGGGCTAATTTTCTAATGTTCACAGCTCAGCTGATGCAAATTGTTTTCACTCAAAACTCACTACCACTGATTTATCTAATTCTGCTTTAGTCACTTTTCATTTAGGCTCACATCTCTAACTCCCTCACACAACTTTACGCATTCTCTCTGTTACATCTCATACTTGGATACACTGCTTGGCTTATGGTCATGCTCTCTTGTTTTAACAGCAATAATGCAGACTCCCTTACCTTACTCTTCCACGTATTACATGCAACCCCAAACTCACACACTATGACCGGACAGCATGTTTGCTTTGTGCTCTGCTACACAATATACGCATGTAGCTTTTCTACGAGCACTTCTTTACATTTTTGTATGCTCTGAGACTCTGTGGGAGGTTTGCCATGATCCAAATGATATCATAAGAAGGAAGGGAAGCACAGGGGTTTTAAAATGACACCATGCATTATAAGATATTTATAAACTTATAAATTCATTCACTGGTGAATACTGGCTGCTTTCTCCTCTGGGGCTGTTTATTGGCTAACAGCACACTTATTTAAGTGTGTGTTTATGAATCTCCCAAAACTCACATCCAGTAAACCTAATCTTGATAAACAAATAAAAAAGAAAGACAATAGTGTAGAGCTAACAGTGTAACTCCTGCTTGAATAACATTTTTATTTATTTTCACCCTTAATAAATATTGCGTTCAGACTATAAATACATACATTTGACATTTATGATATTAGGACTTTTATTAACCTAAAACTGTCCTGTATGAGACAGAAGCAGTGATGGAACAGTAGAGTTAGTGAGGGAGGGTGTTATGAATTGCTGTAAAACGTGGCACTCTTGTGCAAGTTAACTTGACTGAGCAGACAATCACCTCCATTATAGCAGATTGAAATCTCCACTGGGCCGTGCAAGGGAGTAATATCTTAGTTATATGGCCTGGACTGTGATGGATTTATGCACATGCTAACTGCATCAGTGATGGCCCAGGGGTAAATCTCTGATTTTGTTTTTAACATGAGTATATCTGTCTTAGGAGATTATCTTATGTGGGAAGAAATGTGCATGTACAAATTCATATGCTTGGCATCAAATCAACTGAGAATATATGAAGAAAAAATACAAAAAACCCCTCTCCATCCCTGGCCAAGACAACTCCATGGTTGTGATTGTTAGCCACTGAGTCTGCAATGGTTTATTCATGAGAACCAAGCATAAATTTCTAAAAGAGGTGCAGAATGTTCATGGCGTCTTAATATTATTCTTTTTCCACCCCTGCCTTTCTTTGCTTTGAATGTACCTGTGACATGACTCTCCTCATACTGTGATAGCCACATGCACCCACTTCATCGGTTAAAATACACTTATGTGAACTAAACTCACATCATTCACACATATAGTAAAACTTCCCTAAACAGAGCAATATCTGAGGTCAAACGTTAACATTATCAAAAACACTGGCCCTTTCTATAAGAATGTTTCTGTTAAAGAACAAAATCCAAAGAATCCAAAACACATCACATTTGATTTAAATTGAAAAGAAATCATGGGTATTTATTTGATTTTATTTTACTCTTTATTTTTGGAGATGCAGTCTACACAGAGGACAAAGTGTCCTGAGGCCTGTCTGAGCAGTGTCTGCAGAGCAGATAGATATCACTGGCTCAGTGACAGTTTGCCAGGACACGTGCTGATATCCTACAGTTTTTGTTCACATTAGCTTTACTTTTTCTGCTTACAATCCCCTCTGATAAAAGTGCCTTTAAATGCTTTCCCAAATCAAAAACAAGACAACTATAGAAGTAGTAACTGCTTGGCTTTGGCACAATCTTGCTTTACACTGAATTATTGCTAATAGACCAAATATAGCAATTTTTCAGATTTCATTGTCATGGAAGGCAGTGAGAGGACCCAAATTCAGGATATGGAGAATGACTGAAGTCCAGGTGACACACAAGAGCAAGAGGGTTGGAGGACATGCGATGCAAGGGACAAGGTGAGATGGAGCCAGATGATCTGCTGTGGTGACCACTGATAGGAGTAACCAAAAGAAGAAGAAGAAGAAGAAGACATAAGAGCAAACCAGGGGAACTCATCAGATGATGGGGGAAAAAAACAATAAACAAAAACAAAATCAGGACTATTTATATTTATATAATACTCGTACAGTGCCAACAAAAAGTCTTCCCCCCTTGGATATTTCGCCCTTTAATTGCTTTGGTAACATCATGGTTAATATAATTTGGCTTTTTTGATGAGAATTTGCAAAAAAAGCTTGTTTTCACTTTGACACGAAAAAGAGTTTTACAAAATAGTGTCAATTAATTAAAAATAAATCTCGTCTCGTCTCGTCGTCTACCGCTTTTCCGGGGGTCCGGGTCGCGGGGGCAGCAGTTCGAGAAGAGAAGCCCAGACTTTCCTCTCCCCAGCTACCTCCTCCAACTCTTCAGGGG
>VUQH01082420.1:0-11925 GCA_015106775.1 Etroplus canarensis | reverse complement strand
GTGGGTGTGAGGGAAGAGGATGCAAGGGATAGGATGAGATGGAGGCAGATGATCCGCTGTGACGACCCCTAACGGGAACAGCCGAAAGAAGAAGAAGAAGAAGAAGAAGAAGGGCTGCAGCAATCAAGTATTTTGGTAATCAGTTACTCTACTGATTATTCCATCGATTAATTAAGCAATTGGATAAGAAACATATTTTTTACTTCCTTCTACTTAAAAATTAAAGCTAGACAGCTAATAACAGCCTTTTTACACTGAGACACTGATCACTGCTATTGAACCTGCTGTAAAAATCTGAAGTGCAATACTGCCAAATCTGATGCAAAAAATATGAAGCACCACAATGTTTCACCCACTTTTAGTCACAGTAGTATGAAGTGAAAACATTCTTTTAGCCATTTGGAGAGAAGGTCAGCAACGTGGGCTTATTTTGATACTTACTGATGTGTAACTTGACAGTTCAATTTACCTATTTTTTTTCTCCCTATTTTTATTCACTACGACTCTATGCCCGTAAAATATTAATATGATAGCATGTCATTTTGTCATAGCAATTGTAGTCTTGGTCTTCCGTTCATTAAGACACTTTCAAAAAGCAAAGTGCTTGTTGGGTTCAGCAGGGGAATGCCAGCAATTCATCCTCTTTTCAGTCATGTTTTGAAAGTGAAAAACGCACAGCAAACACACAGAACAAGAAAGCAAAGCTGAAGAATCAGAAAAACAGTGGGGGATTCATCTCTCTCAGCTCTAAAACTAATAAACATACTGAAAAGACACATGCCAATCAAACAATAAAAATGATCAGCACTACCTGGTCATGTCACCACTTATTAGAAAGCTCTCGATGTAGGCTGACAGGTGTTTTGAAATTTATAAGATCAGCTACTCAGCTGAGAAAAGCAGAGGGAGATTCTTCAGAAAAGTAATCCTTAGCTCACAGGTGCCTGTGTCAGCGGCAGGAATTTGAATGATGAAGGTAGGGCTCTGATTTCAAGTATTGTGGAGTTTATAAACAGATATTTATAACTGGGACCTAGCCTGCTACATGTGATGTAGCGTGAGCAGGCTTTGAGACAGTAACAATCACGGTGACCACCACTGAGCAGTAGTGGATTAAGTGAAGCACTCAAGCAAAGAATTTGCATTTACGATTTTATTAATCAAATCATTCAAGTTAGTTGATGAATTGTTGCAGCCCCAATACTGATAGCTTTCTCAGCTTTTCAGTAGTTTGACCTTTATGGTGGTGAGTGACTTATCAGTTCACTTATTTTAAAAGTATCAAGCAAACATTGCTAAAACGTTCACTTTACCTGTCATTTTGACACTGGTGGAGGTATGATAAAAAACTGCACCATACAAAGATGAGGACTTTGTTTCTGTGGATAGATAATCCACTCAGACCAGCTTTTACAAGGCAAAAAAACATTATTCACATATTTTTTATAAAGAAAGCAAATTCATGTGATGTGTATGTATGTTTAATGCAACATTTTTTGTTGTCAACTAATTTAGTTACTAAATAGCTGCGAACAAAAAGATTTAACAAAGTTAACTTCACAGACAAAGACTACTATTACCAGTTGCCTGTTTTGTGTTTTTGTTGTTTTTGTTTCCACTTGTATAGCAAGTCTACTTGTCTGGACTTTCACAATCTTTGATGCACAAATGTCAACCAAGACAAGACATTAAAACGTTTGTTGGTTATAGATGCACTATGCCGACTACAGAATGGAGCAAACATCAGCCACCTCCTCTACATGGATGACATCAAGCTGTATGCCAGAACTGAACAAGACATCAATTCACCAGGATCTACAGCAATGACACTGGAATGTCATTCGGACTGAAGAAGTGTAGTCGGATGGTAACAAAGAGAGGGAAGGTAGTGAGAACTGAGGGACTTGCACTACCAGGAGGCAACATAGCAGTACCTTGAAATTCCACAGGCAAATGAAGGGGTCACTAGGAAAGCCACAACCACCAAAAACTTGTAGCGAGTAAAGCAAATCCTGAGAAGTCAGCTGAATGAGAAGAACAAGATCCAGGCATTCAGCACCAATGTCCTGCCAGTCATCAGATACCCCACTGGCCAAAGGAGGAGATAAAAGCCACTGACATCAAGACAAAAAAGCTCCTAAAAATGCATGGAGGGTTTTACCTCAAATTCAGCACCCCAGGGTTATATGCTAAGTGGAAGGAAGGAGGCTGAGAACTAGTGAGTTTCCACTATCCAGGATGAGACAACGAACATCCATGAGTACATCAGAAAGATGGCCATGGCTGATCATGTGCTGTGGAATATCTCAGGGAGCAGAAACCCAAGACAGAAGCAGAGCAAGAACAGGAACCATCATGGAAGTACAAGCCCCTGCACGACATGTACCACTGGCAGAAAGAAAAAGTGACTGATATCAATAATCCTACCAATGGCTGGACAAAGTTGGACTGAAAGACAGCACAGAGGCACTAATCAGGGCTGCACAGGAACAAGCTCTGAGCGCAAGGTCGAAGAGGCTGGAGTCTACCAAACCAGGAACACCCCAGGTGCAGCCTGTGCAGAGATGCCCCAGAGACAATCCAGCACATAACAGCAGGGTGCAAGATGCTAGTGGGTAGGGTACACATGCCACCACCAAGTGGCTGGCATAGTGTCCAGGAAGATCTGTGCCAAGTATGGCCTGGAAGTCCTGAGGTCAAAATGGGATACATCTCCAAAGGTGGTTGAGAATGACCAACCAAAGATCCTGTGGGACTTCCAGATACAGATGGACAAACTGGTGATGGCTAAACAACCGGACGTAGTTGAAGTGGACAAGCAGAAGAAGAAGGCCGTACTGATAGATGTAGCAACCCAAGTGATGGAGACATCAGAAAGAAGAAACACAAGAAGCTCAAGAAATACTAGGGCTGAGAGAAGAGCTAGAAAAGATGAAAAAGCTGAAGGCACCAATGGTCCTCACGGTAATTGTAACACTCACTGACCCCCAAACTGTGAGAGTGACTCAAGCAGATTCCAGGAATGACATCTGAGATCTCTGTCCAGAAGAGCGCAGTCCTAGGAACAGCTAAGATACTGTGCAGAACTCTCAAGCTCCCAGGCCTCTGGTAGAGGACCTGAGCATGAAGGAGAAAAGAGAGATTGTTTTTACAGCACTTCTTTCAAAATCTTTCATCTCTTCTTGACATTTCTTCTTAAGCTGATCAGTGGAAGGAACACCCTCTCTCAGTTCTATGGTTTTACAGATCAGGACATTAAAATCATCTGGTTTCTAGCAGGTTATAAAATGCATTCATTCATTCATTCATTCATTCATTCATTCATTTTCTTTCTTCCACTGATCCAATTCAGGGTCACGGGGGGTGCTGCAGCCTATGCCAGCTGTCGTAGGGCAAGGGCGGGGTACACCCTGGACAGGTTGCCAGTCTGTCATAACATAATTGGAGTTGAACCCAGACCCTCTTGCTGTGAGGCAACCGTGCTCCCTAAAAAATTCAATTTATTCCAATCTAACCTGAGGAGTAAAACAACATGTAACAAATTCCATAATGTTATTATTTAGCTAATAAAAAAGAAGCCAAAATGGAGAAGCCATGTCTGAAAAACTAAGTATACCCCATGGTTCAGTAGCTAGTAGAATCACCTTTAACAGCAACTACTTAAAATAATTACTTATTGGGTAACTTTATCAGTCTCTCACATTACATAACATAATATTGCTTCAGTTAATTAAAGTTTGAGGGCAATTATTTACATTTTTTACAGGGTGAAGTTTCACTTTTTAATTGCACCAGGTAGGTGGGGAAACAGACTTAAGATTTTTTTAAGCATAAACAGATTTAAAAGAAAAGAAATGCATCTGCTCCTTCTTTTAGAACATTTGAAGTTTCAGGAGCTCAGCTGCTGAGCTCCTTCTGTATGTACAGCCACATTATTTAATTTGGATTGAGGTCTGGACTTGGACCGGTCTGTTCCAACAGCTTGATTTTTTTCCTTTTTCAGTCATTCTGTTAAAGATTGCTGGTGTGTTTGGGACCATTGCCCCAAATGTCTCCCCTTTAGTCTTGTTTGTCTAAAGGACATTATTCCAGAAGTCCTGTGGTTTGTTGAGACGTAATTTGAAAACCTAAGCTGTTTTGGAGAAAAGAGGCTTTTTCTGGCTACCCTTCAAAAAAAAGATATACACGTTCTGTCTTTTTTTTAACTTGTACTGTCATGAACTCTAACATTTAACATGCTGCGGCCTGTAGAGCCTGAGATGTGGCCCTAGGGTTTTTGGAATTACTCTTAGCATTACATGGTCTTACCTTGAGGTGAGTTTGCTAAGAGAGCCATTACTGGGAATATTGGCAGTTGTTCTGAAGACTTTTCACTTGTGAATACACTGGATCACTGTGGAATGATGGACTTCACATTATTTGGAAATGGCTGTATAACTATTGTATAACCCAGACTGATGGACAGTAACAAGTGCTTCTCTAAGGTCATTGTGGATGCATTTTCCTCGGGGCATTTAGTTAACACACCTGAATAATGCCAAAACTCATGCTTTGAAAGAGGTGGTGACACTTGCTGATGAGCAATTAATCAAGTACATTTGATTAGCAACACATGACTGCTATTTAACTGTCAAATTTAATGTGTGTGGAATATGGAGGAGAAGTCAAAACAAAAACAGGCAGCAAACAGAATCCAAACTCATGATGGGCTCATGATGTCATCCTCTTTGCAGCCTACAACTAGGGTCTTAGCATTCCAAAAATGAGCAGCTGGGTCCATTTCCTGCTTGCATCATTCTGTCATGATCTCAGTGTCTGGAGTGTTGAGGACCCAAATGCAGGACTCCAGGAAGCAGGGGAAAAACTCAAAGCAAGCTTTATTAAAGCTGTAAAGTCCTTTAAACAAATAAGTCCATGAAAACCACAAACAGGTCAAGTAACACAGAGAGCTTGAACACACACTGGCAGAGTGAAAATAAAACAATCAACTAAGGAAAAAAGGGGTATAAATAGACTCAGAGTAACAACTAACGAGAAACAGGATGGAGAGGAACACAGGTAACAACAATCAAGGAATCAGGGAGACAGGAAGCAGAAGTACCAGTGGAAGAACGTGTTTCCTGATGTCACAGAGCATGGATGCTAAGGGGCATTTTCCTATAAACTTATATATAACTAGGAAATTCTTGTGACCATAGGAATCATCCCCTGCTGGGGGGATTTAACACACTTCTTTGTTAGCTCCACTTTTCAGAACTTGAAGCAGTTTTATTTTATATATAACGTACAGTCTATGGTTTTTTGCCAACTGTTCTTCCAGTGTGTACAATAACACATTACATCTGTAGTCACCTAACCAACATTTTTCAGTAATTGGCTATAAATGTTCCAACAGCAGAAACACAGTAAACTCCTATTTAAGACTCCTCTGTGGGGTTTCTGCAGTTACCATTTGTATTTATGTCAGCTGAGCATGGAGTCAATGCATATAGCACCACAGCACTATTTAAGACCTACCGATGCATCTAAGTCTTTGTGTCCGGTTGCTGTCTCCAACTCCAACCACCAGTGGAAGAAAGTGGGCCTCACAGAGCCCTCCAATGGCACGCTCAACCAGATGGCTACCACTGCTAGTGGTAATAGTGCGCAGCGCTCCACCCGCCAGCCGACCATTGCCAAGCAGCCTTTCTGGCCTGGTGTGACGACGCTTCAGCTGGTTCTGGCAGCGACCCTTTAGAGCCAGAGTCAAGCACTCCTCACCTGAAGACACAAAGATAGAAGCTAGTGGCAGAAGGAGGTTTAGGGCCACAATTTCCTGCAAGGGGAAATGGAAATATTGAACATTTAAAAAATGAAAATGGCTTATTAAGATAGTCTGTCCTTTACTAAGCTCTGTAAGTAAATGTCATTAATGCAAATTGATTTCCCTGATTAAGAACACATTTAACACAGTACACTGCTGATCTTTCGTAATTTTAGATGTTTTAGATGTTTGAGGACATGTATGGGGATATCTATGACGACAGTGAGACAGTGGTGAGGTGTGAAGTTGGTGGGGGTGGAATTACATCAGGGATCAGCTCTGAGCCCCTTCTTGTTTGCAATGGTGATGGACAGATTGACAGCTGAGGTCAGTCCCCGCGGAGTATGATGTTCGCAGATGACATTGTGATCTGTAGTGAGAGTAGGGAGGAGGTGGAAGAGAGCCTGGAGAGGTGGAGGTATGCACTGGAGAAAAGAGAAATGAAAGCCAGTAGACGCAAGACAAAGTACATGTGTGTGAATGAGAGGGAGGCAGGTGGATCAGTGAAGATGCAAGGAGTAGAGGTGGTGAAGGTGAATGAGTTTAAATATCTGAGTGGTTTGGTGACAAAGTCAGAGAGACAAGAGTCAGATGGTTTGGACATGTTCAGAGGCGGGACATGTGCAGATGATATATTGGACAAAGGATGTTGAAAATGGAGCTACCAGGCAGAAGGAGCTGAGGGTGGGTGTGACAGAGAAGGATGCAAGGGATAGGGTGAGATGGAAGCAGATGATCCACTGTGGTGACCCTTAAAGGGAGCAGTTGAAAGAAAAAGAAGAAGAAGAATCTGGCGAAGCCTAATCAATGATCAGTTGGAGAAGAGGGAGGAGAAGTTACATCAGAAGGTTGAAGAGAAAAGATCCAGACACAAGATACGCCTAACAAGGCCTCAACCCGAGATGCACCACTTATGTGACTTGATTGGCAGGGACTGCCTTTCTCATATCAGACTCGTCAGCCACAGAAGACGTTGCACATTTACTCGAAGGGCGCAGAAACCATAGTCGAACCGACTGAAAGAGGCCTGATGATGAAGTATAGTAAATTTATCTCTGACTTGGTACCTGTCATTGGGACAGAATAACATCTAAACTATAGCCGTGCCAGGCAGTGGGTTAGGTATTAACATACACAACCTGGACCTTCAACAGGGACCTCTGTTGTAGAAAGGCAATTGTACAAGTATATGGTTTCTCCTCTACACCTTTAATCCTTTTCACTTCTGGATTTTTACATGATGAGTTTTTGTCTTGTATTTCAATCATATTATCTTCTTGCTTCCTCTCTCTTTTCTCCCTCTTGCTGCCCTCACGATGCTAACTTCTGTCAAAAGAAAGTTTCTCTACAAAGAAAATACTGGTCCAAATCTACCTATGGGATGCAGCAAGGGGCACAGTGCTGTATGTGTGTGTGTAGGTGCGTGTGTGTGTGTGTGTGTGTGTACACAGTTGTGAAATTGTGTTGTGTGTTCATCAAACAAATTCAGCTCAACATCTGGCCTCAACCTTTCTCACAGTGGGAGGTCACGCATAGCTTTTAGAAAAGTTCCAAGGACACACACATCACAGACAACGTGTACTTTATATCCCTTTGGACCAAGTTGTACAGGAATAAAGCACTTTAAAAACACTCCCACACTGCCTTTTGACCTTCTGACCACAGTAGAGTTTTGCCACCACTAAAAGTGGAGTTTTTTAGATACATAGAAATTAAATGCTAAGCCTTTCACTAAACTACTCATACAGTGTCTTGCAAAAGTATTCATACCGCTTGAACTTATCCACATTTTGTCATGTTACAAGCACAAATGTAAATGTGTTTTATTGGAATTTTATGTGATAGACCAACAGAAAACAGTGTATAATTGTGAAGTGGAAGGAAAATGATTCATGGCATTCAAAATCTTTTACAAACAAAAATCTGAAAAGTGTGGCGTGCATATGTATTCAGCTCACTTTACTCTGATACCTCTTGGCTTAAGAAGTCACCTAATTAGTAAATATAGTGCACCTGTGTGTAATGTAATCGCAATATAAATTCTGTGACGTCCTCAGAGGTTTTCTAGAGAACATTAGTGAAAAAGCATCATGAAGTCCAAGGACTGCGCTGGGCAAGTCAGGGATAAAGTTGTGCTGAAGTTTAAAACAGGATTGGGTTATATTAAAAAAAACAAAAAAAAAAAACATCTAAAGCTTTGAATATCTCAGAGAGCACTATTCAGTCCACTATCTGAAAATGGAAAGAGTATGGCACAACTGGAACCCTACCAAGGCATGGCCGTCTACCTAAACCAATTGGCTTGGCAAAGACAGCATTAATCAGAGAAACATCCAAGAGGCCCATGGTAACGCTGGAGGACCTCCAGATATATATATACAATGCATTTAAAAAAGTATTCACCCCCTTTGATGTTTCACCCTTTTATTGCTCTGATAAACTGAACTCACGGTCCAGAATTTGAAAAAAAAAAAAAGCTTCTGTTATGTCAACATGAAAACAGAGTTTAACAAACTGATGTCAATTAATTAAAAATAATTGTTTGCATAAATAATAACCCTCTTTAAAGAGACTGACCTAAGTCAACAGAGGTCCAGCTAGATGATTCCAGCAGTATTACAGTTAGTGAAATGGAGATCACCTGAGTGCAGCTGATGTGTGTCAAGTGCTTGTAGTATAAAACACCAGTGTCTGGGAGGTCCAGTCTCTGATTCATCAGTGTTCCTGCTACAAGTGCAACACGAGGACAAAGAAACACTCCAAGCTACTCAGAGGAAAGATCACTGAAAAGTAGAAGTCAGGAGATGCTACAAAAAGATTTCCAACTCACTGGACATCCCATGGTGTTCAGTTCAATCATTAAGAAATGGAAGGAGTATGGCACTTGTCTAAATCTGCCTAGATCTGGACGTCCTCACAAACTGAATGAGCGGGCAAGAAGACGACTGGTGAGGGAGGCCACCAAGACACCTATGACCACTCTGAAGGAGTTAAAAGCTTCAGTGGCTAAGATGCAGAGCCTGTACATACAATCACTGTTGCCCTGGTTCTTCACCAGACGAAGCTGTATGGGAGAGTGACAAAGAAAAAGCCACTGCTGAAAAAAGCTCATATGAAACTACTCCTGGAATTCACCCAAAGGCATGTGGAAGACTCCAAGGTCGGTTGGAAGAAGGTTCTTTGGACAAAAATTGAACTTTTTGGCCATCAAACTAGATGCTATGTTTAGTGAACACCAAACACTGCACATCACCATAAACACATCATCTCCACTGTGAAGCATGGTGGCGGCAGCATTATGCTCTGGAGATGTTTCTCAGTAGTGGGCTTGTAAAGGTAGAGGGGAACATGAATGCAAAAAAATATCATCAAATCCTGGAGGTTAATCTGACTCAGTCTGCAAGAGAACTACATCTTGGAAAGAGATTTATTTTCCAGGAAGACAATGACTCCAAGCAAACAGCAAAAACTACACAGAAATGGTTCAAAGACAACAAAGTGAATATCCTGGATTGGCCAAGCCAAAGCCCAGATGTCAATTCAGTCCTTTAGGAATTGTGTTGCACAGTTGAAAAGCATTGTACAAATAAGGTAACATAAAAGGAAGCATGGCATTCTTTCAGTTAGTTTAGTATCTGAAGCATCAGGAGTTGTTTGTTTGTTTACAGGCTCAAAATGGCCAGATAGAAAGAACTTTCTTAAGAGACCCGTCATTCTGTTGTTGTGCTTAAAAAGGAAAGCTATTCATTGCATGAAATTGTGAGGAAACTTAAAATCTCTTACCATGCTGTTAACTACTCCCTTCAGAGAACAGCACAAACTGGCTCTAATAAAGACAGAAAAAGGAGTGGGAGGCCCGATGCAAAACTGTGCAGGAAGACAATTATCTGAGAGTGCGTAGTTTAAAATAAAGATGCCTCACAGGTCGTCAGCTGACAGCTGCACTAAACAGTACCCATCACACACCAGTGTCAGTATCAACAGTGAAGAGCCAACTTCAGGAAGCTGGATTTTGAGGCAGAATTGCCAAAAAAAAGCCACATCTTAGACTGGCCAATAGAAAGAAAAGACTGAGATGGGAAAAAGAGCACAGAAACTAGACACTGGAAGACTGGAAGAAGATGTTGTGGACAAATGAATCCAAGATTGAGCTCTTCGGATCAAACACGAGAACATTTATGAGATGCAGAGCAAATGAAAAGATGCAAGAATAATACTTAATCCCATCAGTTAAAGCATGGAGAGTGATGGGTCTGGGGGTGCTTTAGAGGTGGCAAAATAGGAGATTTGTAGAGACTGGAAGCAACCTTGAGAAAGAAAAGTTCACAAAACATTTTGCTATGCCATGCCATACTCTGTGGACAACACTTGATTGGGGCCAATTTCATCCTACAACAGGATAATGACCATTAAAATAAGCTGGCCAACATGGAATCTGCACCCCTCAGAATTCCACATACAGTATGTCCCCCTTGAATGATGGCAGAAAACGGTGAAAAAATCCACAGATTCCATTTGGACCTGCTTATCCCTAACTTACACATGTTTGGCCCTGGATGCGATTCTTTTATCCTAGTTTGGGCCTTAGAAAAAGTCTTAAATTGAGTCTGAAACTACTGAACTGTCCCTGTATCAATATCTTGTAATGCAGAGAGCATTACAGAATATCCACTTCAGGCAGCTTATTTCTGTTCCTTTATGAAAGATTCTGTTTAAAATATTTTTTTTCAGGTGGTACTTCAGGAAGTTGTATTATTTTGACCCAGAAATATTGTTATGCTACTTCTTATTTGCTTAAAAGGATTAGGTTGAATGTCTGTGGCAGCATTCTTTAAAATTGTGTTGCTTTAATTTACTGCTAACACAAACCAAATATCTTCTACTGCTGGAACTTCACATCAGTGACTGCACAAAATATGGACGTTCTGACAGTTTCCCGAAAGTGAAGCCAAAATGTCTCTATCACCCCCTGCTGTCTGGCTGCAGTATAGGTCCTAAGTCTCACCCCCTCCATGTAAACAGATGAAAGCAGGTCGTACATAAATGGAAAAAGTTCTCCTCAGACAACTTTTTCCTAAAGATGTTTTGGGCCATTTTGAGTAGTTCTTATCATGTTGATTTGAGTTCAGAGGATCTCCTTTATAACATGTTTGTTTTGAATGACTAATTTAATGGTATAAAATTGTGGCTTAGCCTAATGATTGACAGCGCTGACTGCTAGTCTGGCCTATGTCGATTCGTGGGGGAGCGTAGCCTAGGTCATATCCCATAGGTTGTGTGGGTGGAAGTTAGATACCATGACTCCGCCCCAAATCACTACTGAGCAGACTCTGACTCAAGAATTACAAGACGGTAGCTCCGGTAAACGGAAAATTTTGTTTTCACGTTTGTACAATGGAAGGAACTAGAGCCATAGAGTCGCTGCTTCACATTAAAAGCATTTAAAGGTCCTAATTATAACCAGAATGTGTAAAATGTAACTACAAATTTCACCACTAGCCAACACTGTTTTATCAGAAAGCATTTGTGTATAGTGATAGTGTCTCAGAAATCAGGGTGGTGCAGTGGTTGCAGCCATTGATTCATAGAAAGTTCTGGGTTCAAATTTGCTGTTCAGCTAAAGTATTTCTGTGGAGTTTTGTGCTAACCTACTACTACTTCCTCCAAACCATCAACATGCCTGTTAGATCCCATCCCTACAGGACTTTTCAAAGAGGTCTTGCCATTGATTAATGCTTCAGTTTTAAATATTATCAATTTATCCTTATTAACGACCTATGTACCATAGGCTTTTAAATTGGCTGCAATTAAACCACTACTTAAAAAGCCTTCGCCCGACCCAGCCGTCTTAGCTAATTACAGAATGATTTCCAACCTTCCTTTCATTTCAAAAATTCTTGAAAGAGTTGTTGCAGAACAACTGTGTGATCACTTGCAAAGGAATGGTTTATTTGAAGAGTTCCAGTCAGGATTTAGAGTTCATCATAGCACAGAAAGAGCACTAGTAAAGGTTACTATGATCTTCTTATAGCTTCTGACAGTGGACTCGTCTCTGTGCTTGTTCTCCTAGATCTCAGTACAGCATTCGATAGAGTCGACCACAACATCTTACTACAGAGGCT
>VUQH01082417.1:0-23131 GCA_015106775.1 Etroplus canarensis | reverse complement strand
GTTGTCATGGTTCCCCCCTCTCTGCCTCCTTCCTCTGGTGTCCTTGTCTTCGTCCTCGTCCCTGGCCCTTGATTTTCCCTGATCCCTAGGTGTCCTCGTCAGTATGTTTTGTCCTAGTCTTATTTTGATAGTCTGTCTGGTCCTCAGTGTTTCCCCTCCTTCTGTCTCAGCTGTTCCCCGTTACCCATTGTTCCTGTGATTGGTTGTCCCTGTCTATTTAAGTTCAGTCTTCCTGTCTACCTGTGTCGCGGCATTGTCTATTCATGCCTAAGTTGTGTCTCTTTTTGGCTGACCCATGCTCGTTGGTCCTTTTGTTAGTTCCTTTGTTTTCTTCCCTAGTCATGTCAAGTACGTTTAAGCCACGCCAAGTCATGTTTTTCTCAAGTCAAGTTTTGGTCTCATGTTCTTGGATTCCTGTTCAGGTCTGTTTCTGTTAAGCACCTACGTTTGGCAATAAAGCCCTTTTCTGTTCAGCCACGTCTCTGCGGTCTGCATTATGGGTCCACACCACACCACCTCTCCCATCGGGGAGAGACCATGACAATACTGAGTTTAAATGAACAGCTACCAAATGCAATTTCAACACTTGGAATCAACTCCAGATATTTTATCTGCTCATTCTATAATAGAATAACAAGGAAACTGGCCTTTCCTGGTCATGAAACTGCTTGTCAGTCAAGTGTCCAATTCGAGCCTCTGAAAACGTGGGACTATATTAAAAAATAGGGGAAAAAATGCCTAAATGCCTAAACAGTTAATCAAACACCTTGAAATAAAGCTGTCTGTACTCTGAACACATTTTAATTGTTTATTCAGTGGTATTAAACAAAGGCATATATACAAAAAATGTAATTGTCCCTAAACTTATGAACATACCCTGTAATTTAGCTTTAAACTGGTAATTTTCTTGTTCTGCTAAAGACACACAACCCAGACAGAACTTTGATTGGCATACCTTTAAAGACAAACTAGTGAAAATAAACATCAGCAAGGGGAAAGACTGGAAATATTGGATGCTGTCCTGCTAGGCAGTAAATCATCTCTATGGTTGCTGCTTTGGAAGACAAACCAGTGATCACAACCCTGATCAGAGAGTGACATCATGATGTGCCAGTCAAGTTCATTTAACTCAGCAATCACTAAGTATTTAATGTTCTACGATTAAGACCAGTGTTGCTACTCACATGACTATAGACACATAGTTAGCATGGAAGAGTAGCTAGCAGATGTGCACGAGCTGGTAAATTATTTCCGCATGTAAACATGATATTGACTTAGATTTTTTTAAAAACAAACAAAAAGTAGAGGACTCAGTGGTGGATGGTAATCTCTAACATTACTCTCAGTGGAATACATTTAATACTTACACTTCTAACAGCTGACGACAGCTGAGCTCTTCACAACAAACACTTTTCCTCTCAATTTGCATCAAGGAGTGGTTGCCACAGACACACCAATGATTCTGACCTATTCTTGCATCTATTATGGTTTTCATTTTGATGTACATTTTGAGTAATGTCCAATATGTCTTCCTCACTGGTTACATTACATTCTCGTTCAAACTGAAAAGGCTGAAGAAAATACATGCTTGTTTTGCTGTAGGGTCCATGTTAATTCCAACCATTTAATTTCACTACCCAGACTGCATTGTGATATTAACGTTAATAGCAAATTATGAGTTATGAGTTTTCTTTTTTTTTTTTAACCAAGATATGTAAAACAAAAATGACAAAAGGACAAAATAAATAATTTATAACTTTTTTAAAAATAATGCTGTACCTGTGTATGTGTAACATGTAGAAGTTGCACTGTACCCAATTTTGACCTTTAATTTATCAAGGCAGCATTTTAATAGAGTTTTACATTCATTCAAAAAATATTACTGATATAAAAAGTTATAAATTAATTCTGGACAAAAATATTACAAAGGATTTTTCTTCTTAAAATCCAGCCATACTGATACTATTTGTGTGAACAGTCCCTTTGCTACCTTTATTTAAAGTCCTTATCATGTATTGATGTGGTAGGAGGTGAACAGGAAAGGCTGCAAATTCTCACATTAATTGGGTCATACCTGGAGTGCAGGAAAGGAATTTGCAGTGAAATCCCATACTCCTGAGAGTGTGTGCTAAGTTCAGATAAGCCTCCACTGCATGGATTCTCCATCTTATCTTGAGCCAGCAATAGGACTATGAGATTGAATAATCTGGAGAAGGTTGTAGAGCAATAGTTCTGGCATCCATAGGCTCTTAAAAGCAATTTGACAATGCTGCCATACTTTAATAAGTGTGGCAAGTCTGCTGTCAGTGGAGGATGCCAAAATATAAGGGTCCTGCTTGATATCCTCACTTACAAGAACATAAAACAACCAATAACTGTGTAGTGCAATGTAAAAGTCAAAGTGATGTAAAGTGCAGCCCCTTTAACCTCCATGCTGGTGCTTACTAAAAGGTGTTATCACTAAATATATTATAGAAATATTTCATTTTAAGCACATCACTGCACAAAAAATATTCATGCCATGACCAAAATGGTGCATGATTCCTTTAATACAGTTTGAAACATATTAATTTGAATGCAATTTTAAATTGACAAAACTTTAACAGTTATTTATTTGGCCTATAATTCATACACAAATCTCAACTTAATAGTCAAGCTTCAAAGTAAACTAACTGCATTGCAACTTAAAGGATATAAAATACCTATAAAAGTAGTTATTCCCCTTGGATGTTTCACGCTTCAATTGCTTTTATAAATGATATCATGGTCAATATAATTTGGCTTTTTTTGACAAAAATTTTAAAACATTTCTTTCACGTCAAAGTGAAAACTGTTTTACAAACTAATCTCAACTAATTAAAAATATATAAGGTAAAATAAATGTTTGCATAAATAATCACCCACTTTAGGTCAGTAGTTAGTAGATGCAGCTTTGACTGCAATCACAGCACTGATTCTGTGTGGATATGTCTCAATCAGGCTGGCACATCTGGACACTGCAATTTTTCTCCATTCTTCCGTGCAAGACAGCTCAAGCTCCATCAGGTTGATTGGGGATCAGGCGCGAACAGCTCTTTTCAAGTCCAGCCAGAAATTCTCAATTGGATTGAGATCGGGACTTTGACTTGGCCAATCCTGAACATTCACCTTGTTGTGCTTGAACCATTTCTGTGTAGTTTTGCTGTATGCTTGGGCTCATTGTCATGCTGGAAAATAAAACTTCTCCCAAGCTGTAGTTCTCTTGCAGACTGAATCAAATTATCTTCTAGGATTCTGCAATATTTTTCAACATTTATGGTTGCCTCTACTGTACCTTTCCAAATCTTCCAGGGCCTGCTGCTGAGAAGAATCCCCAGAGTATGATGCTGCCACCGCCATGTTTCACGGTGGAGATGGTGTGTTTGTGGAGACGTGCATTGTTTGGTGTTCGCCAAACATAGCATCTAGTCTGATGGCCAAAAAGCTTGATTTTTGTCTCATCAGACCAAAGAACCTTCTTCCAATTGACCTTGGAGTCTCCCACATCCTTTGGGCAAATTCCAAACGAGATTTCATATGAGCTTTTTTCAACAGTGGCTTTCTCTTTGCCACTCTTCCATATAGCTTCAACTGGTGACAAACCTGTCAAAGCTATGCATACAACAGTTGTTGTTAAGTACAGTCTCTCCCATCTGAGCCACTGAAGCTTTTAACTCAGATTGGTCATAGGTGTCTTGGTGACCTCCCTCACCAGTCTTCCTCTTCCTCTCACCCCTTTCACTCAATTCACTCAGCAGACTTAGACAAGTGCAATACTCCTTCCTACTGATGGATTTGACTGAACTCTATGGGATGTTCAGTGAGTTGGAAATCTCTTTGTAACTTTCTCCTGACTTATACTTTTCAATGATCTTTTCTCTGAGTTGCTTGGAGTGTTCTTTTGTTCTCGTGTTGCAATTGTAGCAGGAATACTGATGAACCGTAGATTGAACCTCCCAGACACAGGCTTTATTTAATACTACTATCACTTGATACACATCAATTACACTCAGGTAACCTCCATTTCATTAACTGTGACACTGCTGGAATCAATTAGCTGAACCTCTGTTGAATTAGGTCAGTCCCTTTAAAGGGGTTGAATATTTACACAAACATTTAGTTTGGCTTATATATTTTTAATTAATTGACATTACTTTGCAAAACTCTATATTCTCTATATAATCTTATATTGACAATGAGTTCATTTATTAAAGCAATAAACCAGTGAAACATCGAAGAGGGGCAAATACTTCTTGTAGGCATTGTACACACACACACACTGCAAAATACCTGGGAACACATTATTCAAACGGCTGTATATTGTTTGGGCTTTGTGTGTCCGCTGCTAAATCTTTTAGGTATATATAAATAAAATGTGTTTATGATCTTTAAAATGGTTTAATTTGATTTTTTTTCAAATTAATCCATCACTTTATGACTCTCAAAGTGAATATGAATGTCTGCATGTGCCTTTTGGCGACTCCTGGGTTTATGGGAGAAACAAATTGTAAAAGACGGCAAAGAAGTAGCTTTATTGATTCATAACTGCCCTCTTGAAGCTCGCTGAAGTGTACCACCTGCCTGCTGAGAGGAGAGAGGAGTCATGGAGAAAGGGGAAAAAAACAGTCAATGTACGTTTTTTGAAATGTAAAGATTAGAGATCGTCAGAGAGTAAGAGGCTATGAAGTGTGAGCGAAGGAGCGGAAATTGAACCTCACCGCCATAGCACCAGTCAATCAGATAAATAACGGTATAATCGAGTTTTGCCCCTCACATACATAATTCATCTTACATTTAGTTTTATATCGCTTTTTTTCCCTCTCAGAGTGACTTTGCTGCTTGGGACAAATTGTCGCGGATTTAAGAACATGATGGGAATTAATTTTCATTCTGTCAACCATGCTACAGGTTTTAGCCCAGAGGAATATTACAGCGGTCTCATGAAAGCCAGAGTTGGATTTCTATGTATAGATCACTCTTTCATCCTCTCTTTGAACACAGATTGCATCAACACTTCAAATGGCAAAGTTGATTATTCTTCACAAGGATCAAGGCCATAAAAGCATTATTCTAAGGAGAACCTTTACTGACACTCTCAGAAATATGTTGGAGTTGAAAAACAATAAGTAATAATACACTTTTGTTTCAAATTCCTGAAAAGCACTGAAAATAAAACTGAAATAAGTCATTTCCATGTATCAGTTGAACCCATCCATCCATTTTCTTAATCACTTATCCAATTTAAGGTTGTGGGGGGCTGGAGCCTATACCAGCTTACTTTGGCCTTTTTAATCCTGTTTGTCTTGTATTTTAGTACTTTGGTTTCACCCTTTGCATTCTTTACTCTTCTGATAACAAATGATTATTCTGAAGATGCTGCAATGCTGATGGATGACACATCACCACCAGCCAGATACCATTGATATATTGAGCCAGTGGGAGGTGCAGGAGAGTCACCTGGGTCGAGAAAAATAGAGTGTTTTCTTCTGGCTCCACAGTCCTTGGCAGGTGTAGAGGCAGCTCACTCACAACTCCACAGACCACCTGCTGCCAAATCTGATTTAGTGCAGGGAAATATTTTCTCCCTGAGACCCTGCCTTCGGTTTAGAAGGCCAGGCCACATATTGTGAAACGAAGTAGGCCGCCAAACTAAACAGGTTGTCATTTGGCCACACTGCGTAGCTATTGATTTACTGCTCCTTGCTGCTGGGTTCCTGGAGGGGACTTCAGGTTCTAAAAAAATGCCTGCATGCTCCATCAAAAGAAAGGTTCCCTAGGCCAGACCTCCCATGAGGCTCAACTGCCAGCATTTGGCACCATTGGGGGTTGAATAAATGATCAGGTAATGCACAAGTGATGTCACGAATTCTAACATATGTCATCACATGCAGGTTAATAGAGTGGATGTACTGGTTGCTCGCTGACTTTAAAACAACATTGTGCGTGTGTGTTAACTTTACATTCATACTGTCATTCAATGCATGGTACACTGCATCTGTGCAACACTTCCCTTGCAGTATTTACTGTAGACTATAGTACAGTTTTAAAGTATTCATTTGAACTAATCAGAACTCGTGGTGATCTATTGAAAATTTGTCTCAGTGGGAATGGAGCTCCAGCTTGGATTCATGCATATTTTGAACAATGCATACTGTATAACACAGAGTGAAAAACAAAGTAAGAAAATGTTGAAAACACAGCACAAACTCCACTCTAGCACTTCAACCTTCTTGCTTTGTAGGGACAGCAATGATAGTAGTTACAATGGAGCCATAATCATTTAGACTGTGGAGCTCTGATCTGATCTGATCTTACTCTAACATTGTCTTAACAGAAGTTCCAACAGGAATCCAAGCACAATAGAAGTAAATAGATCTAGACCAGACCTCTGCAACATCCTAGCATGGATCTGATGATAAAGATCACACTGAAAACATCATTTTAAATGTGGCTGGACTGCTCTGTGGGAGCTTCCTGAGTTAAAGCTCCTAATCCATTGCCTTATAATGGATATTTCATGAAAGCAGAAAAACACAAATGTTTCTTAATCTGTTCACTTTAACAAGGAAACACTTCACAAAATAATTATAGACTGGATGCTAATTTAAAATTGTGTGAATAAGGATGCATACCATGTCATGCATGAAATTTAAAAGAATGTCTTTGAAACCAAGTGACCTTTTTCATCTCTAGTGTGAGCAAGTGTTTAAGCCTACAGCTTCTCAAAGTCCATATTTGCTCCCAAGTTATCACATACAGATGCTTTGTCAGGATCATAGGCAGTATAAAAGATGGTCGTAGTCACCATGACATCACCCTTTCATCTATATCCAAAGTCTGGATATGGATGAAAGGGTTATTAGCTAACACTAATTAGCTTGGTTGGCAAGCTACATTCATAAACAGTATGGGTGCAAAGCACAGACACATGTTGGTTAATTAATGTAAAAATAACAAAGCACTAGAATTTTATCCACCAAAACTAAAAAAGAAACTTCTTGCATGGTGTGTACTACAGAGCAAGTCATAATATTATTTAGCTAATCCATTAAAATGCTCTAAAAACACTGCAAGGAGGGGTGGGATCTAACATAAGCTTATCATCTACAGCTGCCAATGTTAAGATTCCTGTCAGTCTGCCACACTCCTAATTCAATTATCCAGGTGGATGAAATATGAAAAAAAATCACCCCACTCAGAGTTGATATGTTGAAAGTTTTTGTACAGTATGGCACCAAAAACTATATTGTACAGTTGGAAATTTTAACATGGGACTCTATGGGGACTGACCCACTCTTGGGGCCAGCCTCAAGCAGCACCAAGAGAAACTGCAGTTCTTTCAATTTCTGTGTTGGCTTCATTTTTTCTAATAAGGGGGTTGCCCCTTGGTCAGGCTCAATATGTTTTACACTGTAATGTACTGGGTTCCCCTTTGGCTTCATTTTTCACCTTTGGCTTTAGTTGGTACAAGAGAATTCAAAAGGAATCCCAGATCGTCTGAAAAAGATGTGTTAACTGGCTTAAGTTCTCTTTAGTGTTGTGGAATATGTGACCATTGCAATCATGCAAAAAGCTTGGTGCAGGATAAGATTGTCTTTAAATGCAAGCTCACTGTTGTGTATGTATTTTCACCCATACCAGGCAGCTCGTCTGCAGATCTCTGGTGGCTCCCTGTGACTTTGACAAAAACTAGATGAATAAGAATATGGAAATGAACAATGGTTATTTATTATGGAACCTTTTTGTTTTTTATTGATCATTCCAATAACACATTATTTACATTCTCAAATTTAAAAAATGTGTAGCTTTCACACTGAATTTACCTTACCACCAATTCTGCTGGCTTACTGGTATGCTTGATCTGTCACTACATTTTTGGTCAAAATTAAACTGAAATTGGCGTTTTTAAAAACTATTTTTACAGTTGTAAAATTGCAATATATTCCAACTATTATCAAAGTGCGCCACTTAATTTAAAAAAATTAAACGAACAGAGCGGTCTGTATATCTTTACAGTGAATCTGTTTCAAAGTAGGTCTAAACATGCTAACAAACATTTTTTTTCCTCCACCTTACAATTGTTAGGCTTTTTTTTAAACAGAAAAAGATTCAAAAAGTAAATAATTTTATAAATGAAACAAAAAGATAGCATCTTTGTAATGAAAATGAAAATGCAGCCCCCTGCAAAGTAGTTACTTGTGTTAAAAGATTTTATTTACACCCAATTAATAATACCAATAGGCTAATTCATACTTAATGGGCTGTGTCACCTGCATTATTAGGCTCAAATATGTTTTGTGGCTCCATAGAGTTTTTTGCCCAAGTATTGCATGAAAATTATTCTTTTGATAGTAAAAACTCCCAACCATGTTATTGTAGAGCCTAAATACACATAGTTTTACTCCCTAAATCTAACCATATAATTTAATGCATAAACCTGAAAAATAGCATCAGAAAAATAAAGTCAAAAAGTAAAATAAATTTAAATAACTAAAAAAGCAGTTGCAGACAGAACTTGAACACTTGCGTTTAGATGTGGGTTGTGTAGTCTTTAGGTATTTCTTCTACTTCATATTAGAGATCAATGCTAAATGGGCATCCTCACTAAGTTGGAGGACGTTGCATTAAAATATGACAAGAACATGATCCTGAACTAGCATTGGTATGTGACAACTGAGAGAAAAGAAACAGCACTTTCTTCAACCCTAGTATTCTGTGCTTCCTGGCCAGTAAACTAAGATACTGATGCACTTCAGTTATTTCAAAACAAGATCATAAGGCAGTGTTAATGCAATTTGTGCGTGTGATTAGTGCTGGTGGCCGAGGTGCAGACTGGCTCGCACTGCATATGATCAACCCATTACATGCTGCCAGGGCTGGTTATGGAAATAGACTTATAACAGTACTACCTGATGTTGCTGCCCACTGAGACAGAGGGAGAAATCACATTCATTTACCAGCCTCCAATTAGCTCTGAGTCCGCATCATCATCAATTCACATACTAATTGTCTCAGGTGGCTAGTATAGTATACCACCAACTGTGCAGGTCCTCCATCTCTTGAGCAGGATGGTATTTCAGAAAAGAAGCTTTGGTTGTGAGGTCCTATAAGATGAACAAATTTGCACTTTATGACTCAAAATGTACTATTAAACCACCATCTTCAAAGAAAGTAAAGAACATAAGCTTGAGTTTGTCATTAGAATCTATGCCATTACAAGTACCAGTTTAACTCACCTTTCTACACTCTTCATATTTGTTTAGACTTATTGATTTCCTCACAAATAGCTCACACTGAGACGTTTCCAATGTAAACAGAAAAAAACCCCAGAAATGTTTCTTCAGCATAAAACATCAATGATAAATATCAGGTTTGCTGCCTCTCAAAATCAAAGAGCGCCCTTCTCTCTGTAATTGCCATTTTGTGTTCTTGATCAAACATCATACTGCAAAAAATCCAACATAGAAAAGGTCAATTTCTCAACCAACTGTAGCCTCAATAGACCAGGACGTAAGACCACAGATGCAAGTTCACTCACTCTCTAGGGGTTCTTGAAAGAGGGAAAGACAAGAAATCATAAACTGAAGAGAGGAAACGTAAATAATAAGCAAATATGAGCACATTAGAGAAATGTACTAACAGAACAGTTAGTAAAAAACCTCAGATCTGTAGCCAAGCAACAATTTAAGCATTTTTGGCTACATTTGCTGTGTTAGGCTGCATTATAACCCTAGCAGCTGCTCTGGTAAACTGCTAGCAGCGAGTGTGTGACTGTTTACCCTCAGGTTTAGCACAGACCTTGAAGTGTTTTCAAAGCTTATATGGAGGGTAGGTGACTATGAAACAGGCCCTACAGGTTTAATAGAGGCCACATGGCTGTCTATGAAAAGGCAGGTGTTTCACCCTGATATTGATGTGAATGGCTGCACACAGCAGAAAGGCTGCTAAGAGCAGCACAAGGGAAACAGAGGATGAAAAAACACTTATTTCATAGTCTTTAAGGAGTCAAACTGATTAGTTTGCTGTCAGTATTTTCTAAACAGTACACTGGCTCTGTAAATTCAAACATATCAATCTTGTTGACTTTCATTTACAATTTAGAGCAAAGTATGCAAACAGTTGAGCCGAGTTAAATATGTTATTATGCTGTAAAATTGGACACCTCTTAAGTAAAACTTGTGAGGTTAGCAATTTGATTTTCCTGGAACAATCGAGACATGCATTTTTTGACTGATTAATTGAAATGTAAAAGCTTATTGTTGTTTGCAGCACTCAATCAGCGCTAAGCCTTTAAGTTCTTAGCATGTTTTCAAAATGAACAGACTATAAAATATATCAGCAATGCATATTAAACTACATACAATCACAACAGACAATCACTGTGAAACTAGGACATTTTTCCTGCAGGTTTCTGTCTTTCACAGAACTGTTTTTAAACAGTATATTGGCTCTGCCTGTATGTATGTTTCAAGATGTCTGTGGTCAAGTGTGTTTCTGATAACACATTTCGACCTGGAGCTGAGTCTGATCACGCATCCCATCCAATCCCTTGGCTGGCTGCAAAGTAAAATGATTCAATACATCCAATAAGCTTTTCTCTTTCTTTTCATTTCTTTCATTTGAAGCTGGTTGTGTACTTCCATCCTGGGTCAGTCAACCCCATTTCAAGTGGCTCTCCTTCAATCTATAGTACGAATTTCCTCTGTGGTTTCTCTTTTCAGAAAGTCACAAACCAAGGCATTAGGGTTTCGCAAAAACACAAAAGCGAATAAATCCGTTACCATGATAAGACAGTTCATTGTGTCATAGAGGATTATTTACAATAACGCCATGGCATTGTTAGATCTAGATAGGCACAAAGAATTGACTTTGCAGAGGTTCTAACAAACGGCTCTGAAATATTATTTAATTATCACTTGATTCATCAGGTTGTACGTGTGCGATGCATTATTAAACGCATTGTAAAAGCTGGAGGAAATCATTCACTTTTCTAGCTCATGAGTTTGAACTATGCACATTAGTGAGAAAGGACAGACAATAAAACTGGACATTAAAAATGTCATCCTCCACTCTGGCTCCACTGACGAGCATTAGACCAATAAGCACAAATGTCTGAAGGATAATGCTCGCATTAGGGCCTGATTCATTCGCTTTCCCTATTCATAGCCCTCTGTGAAAAAGTAAAGTGAATATTACTGTGTGCATTATGTCCCCCTTCAGTGGAATTCTTTCTAGAAGGAGTAAATGCACGGCATAGATCACCAAACAAAAAGTCTATAGGAATGGCCCTGATGAGCCTTATGATTATCCTCCATTCAAATCACAGCAATTGGTCCTCTGACATGAATGGCACCGTTAAGTTTGGTACATTGGTGAATCATTTCCAGGATGTTAGGCTTTTTGAATGTGTTTGTGTGTAATGTAGCAACAGAAATGTAATGTAGGCATGTGACAAGGGTTAGCTTTGGATATACTATATTGATTTTCTATCTGGCAAAAGTGTGGGCTGAAGGCATGGTCATGTCTGTGATGTTCATCACTGCTCAAAGACAATTATGGAGTGAGAACTTAAAGGGTAGTAGAGGGTAATCCTTTTACCAGGCTCCCTCAGGGCTTTCCAGTGGTTTTCTTGATTCAGGATATTGACTCCAACCACTCTTGTCTGCCCCCAAAATTACCTATTGATTTACCCTTTTGACAGTTGTTAGTTGGAAACGTAATCACAGTGACCTACATTGTCATATAAAGTACATTGTTGTTCAGCACTAGCTGCCAGTTCCTCTTTTATATCAGTGCTGCAAGTATTTTTTACAACTGTTAAATAGACATGGAAAGTCAATACATGTAGTGTACCACAAATTTTTGTTAATAGATGCTGAAATTCAGAATAATAAATTACTTTATTATTTTAAAGCATTCTGTACTAATTTGTTTTAAATACATAAATACTGAAGATATTTGTCTTAGTTTTTGTATAACATTCAATGTTATGGCAATTATTTGACTTGAAAAGCACAAGGGCACAATTTCCGTATTATAATTATGATTTTTTTTTTTTCCTTTTTTTTTGTCAAGTATGAACAAAATTCCTTCCAGACCAGACATCACTGGTCAAGGAAGGGAAGAAGATGGGGAGAAAAAAATTTCCCTGTTAAATAATTCGTTCAGATGCAAATTTAGACGTGTAAACAGGGTTTTGGTCTGACAAACATACATACAAGACTCTGCTTTAGTTATCATGCTTATAGACTTTGTTGTGGCAGATGCACAGACTGTGTCCAAAAACAAACAAACAAAAAAAATCATAGTGCAGTTATTAATTATTAAGTATTTTTATTTTCCATGCCCAAATTCCAGAAGTAAGTGCAGTAAGTGTAGCACTTTCTCCTAACAATTCAACAGTGAAATAGGTTAAATCACTTAGAAGCTGAAGTTAATCACACAATAAAAAATAATGATATTCAATGTTATTGTTCTTTATAAAATAATTGACAACATATCTAATAAACAAAGAACAATGATTAAGTGTTTGGACACAATGCAATCTCAACAACATTATGTAAATTTTGGCCTTGAAGTATATTTAATCTTTAATCTAAGATGACTTCACAGCCCCACATTACACTGCAAAGAGTTACCCAGATAAGCAAAGATTCCCAAAATAATGATGGACTTTGTGATGTGCATGATTATATACAAAAAGTTCCATAGACAATAAGAACTTAGAAACAAAAAGGTGGTAGTGGTGGCATTCAAACTAACAGACTCTACAACATCTTCTCAGTTACACCCATATCAGTCCACAACTGACATATACACAGTACCCATGCATCTCGGCCCCATTCTGAGAACATTATAATCAACTAGTTATGGCTACAATGAGAATATAGACTTGAAAAAAAAACCCATATTTTATAGACAGAAGAAGTAATTAATAGTAATTCCACAATTACAATCAAATCTTCACTGGCATTAGAATGTCACAGGAAATTGATTAAAATTGGGTGTCATCAAACCTCTCTACTTAGCATAAATATCTTTATAATTAACATTAAATCATTCTCATGAATATGAAATGTTGCTAGAACATCAAAGAATCCAAGTATTAGTCACTATATAGTTTATTTTCATACTCGTATTTAACCAAACTTTAAAGAAAGAGGAAAAGTTACAACATATTTCAAAATCTTTTTAGTTATAGTCTGTGCTCATAAAACTGTCAGCTTTATAACTGAAATCGTCCTTTAATAAAAACCAAGGCAATGTCCATTGCTCATCAAGGTACCTCAGAAATTTCGAGAAGCAAGAACCTTGCATATTACTCGTACTGCAGTTTAGCACAGAAATGTGAAGTGCTTTGGCAAATGGGAAATTAATTTTCTCTCAATTGAGGGATCTCATAAAATATGCAAAATATGAATGTCACTTTGACAGGCATAACATCTGGGATTGCCACTGTATTTTAAACCTGCACATCCTCATTTCAAGTGGAAGAAAGGTCATTCTACCCACCACAGCATTAAAGATTTATATTGTTTTCCCTTTTTCTGCACTAAGATGCCTTTCGGCAAGTTTTGATTTGCACGAATGTATGTTTTCTCTCCCAGCTGGATCTTATGTTTTTATATCCATTACTGCAGGCATTAGTAGTGTTTGCACTCTGCATTGAAGCTTTGTGGTGTAATAAACTGTTAATTTTTCACTCTATCTGACAGAATACTATTAAGATCAGCTATAAAGGAGAGATTGCAAATAAAAGCTAGACATTTTTATAATAATCCCCTGCACAACTTTGGTATTAATAATAATTATACCACTGGGAGGCAAAGTCAAGCACAAATTTTGCAGTCTTGATACTGCAATGCAAGACACTGGTAATGTAGGATTTACGTGGATTTGCTCTTTGCATGAGTAGATATTAAAGAGTGTCTTATGAGAGAAATTATCTGTTCAGTGTAGACTGCATACAATTTGAGAAATTGAACAAAAGGGTATTTGGGTGTGCTATTTTTGCATTTTGTTTGAATATTTAATTTTATATTTATGTTTAACAAACAGCAAGGATTAGCAACAGGTTGTTATTACAACATCAGAGATCATGTCAGTTTTTTTTATTGTTCCAAATTTTAACCCAAAGACTATCATAATGAGTTTTGCTTTGATTTATTTCCCGTATGCACTGCGGAAACAGAGAGAGGCTTCTGCCAGCCTGTGAGGTACTGAGTGAAATGAAAAGCTAGTTTGGAGATGATATCTGTCCATCTCCAACCATGGAGATTACAGCCATGACAGCTGTTGTGGCAAACGGCTTACAGCTTATAGAAGTACCTGCAAAGAGATGGCCATGATAAAATAAATTACCTGTGAGATGGCTGATGGCTTAAGAACACTGGCTCATTTTATTTTTTCCCCACTAACAGAACTATTATCTGATTTGGGCAAAATTGATAGAGATTAACAATTTTTTTTTGTATTTTTTTGCTCAGACGTTTCTCATTTCATACCAAATAAAAGATTGTGTCTCTAATAAACCATATTCAAACATCTAACTAATCCTCTAGCTTACACCACACTGAATGTCATCCGACTCACTCTGATTTTATATAAAGAGTTTTTATTTTATAATTCCTGTGCTCAAAGCTGTCCCAATGGTTAGAACAAAAAACAAAAACAAACAAAAATAAAACAAAAGGCCAAATTCTTCACTGTGCATTATGATCTCTGATGTGACCATGTGGTTGAAATGTGCAGGGTACTTTGCTGCTTTCATTTCTTTGCACACTCAGTCTAAGGAGCCAAGGTTTAAAGGGAAAGCCTTATCAGTATCCTTCAGGTCCCACACCTTCAGAGTTGGTATCCTCAGGGGTTACAGCAGAGGGAAAATGAAGACTGTTGGAAAAACAAGGAAGGACATGAAGAATTGTGGAAAAAAGGAGAAACTAGTGAAGAAGAATTCTTGAAAACATGTTAAAATCAAAGCTATAACAAATTGGAAGAGAGTATGTATAAAGTCACATGACAATTCACATCACCTTAACAAGTGTGCTATTGCTGTGTAAAATATACTGGGAGTGGATGGGAGTAGGTGAAAAGATTGCTTTTTGACATGGTTAAGATTGTTGAGCAGGTGGTGTAATAAAGGACCCCAACTGGCTTTTTACTCTTAATGGTTTTGATTGTGCTTACTGTACAAAGAACAGTTGCTTTTCATTCTACGCTGCCTCTTTGCAGTCCACTCTGAGTGAGAAGGTGCAAGAGCGGCCACAGTTCCTCATACCACTCATATATTGATGAACTTGCACTGTCTAGTGCTGTAATGTTTTTCACAGTAAATTTAGCAACACATTTTTTTCCTATCATTTCTTTTAACTAACAATTAAGAATGAGTTTACTTTTAGCATCTAACTGAATTCCTCTCAGAAGCCATGGTTGCTGCTTGTCACTAACGTGAATAGAGGGCTAAAACTGAAGCTAACAGTGTCCTGAGTTGATAACTATAAAGTTACTTTAAAAATTATAATGAGTTTTGCCTTTATTTAAAGTGAAAACAGCTGCATTTACAGTATTGCAAACCCTATCCACATCAGAGCTGGGAGGCTGCTCTATAGATGCCCTGACAATTTGAACACTTTACTAAGACAGTCAAACTGCCTGCACTACTGTTTAAAAAATAACACATTTGGTTTTCCCAGTGTTTTTGACATTATGCATATGCAAAACCATCATTCTGTTTATTGCATATAGCTGCATTTTCATTAAACGTAATTAAAGTTAGTGTTAACATTTCTTTCCGTCAACCATGACAGACAAAAAGAAACATTAAACATGCTCGCTTTACAATGGGAAGTTGTTTATTATAAGAAGAAGGTTCATACAGGTATGTTAGAATGAATTAATGCTGCATGAATACCAATAGCAGCACTGTTTGTACAGATACTTATCACTTCTTCGATACTAATGTGTCAGGAATCACAGCCTACCAACTGAATGCCAGTCCTCAACACCCATCCCTTTGCATGTCATCTAACACCGTAAAACAACACACAAAAAGCTGAACATGCATAGATATATGTAAAATATCCATGTAGCTGCATGCTTTTTGTGCATAATGCAATGATACATAGTCCATGTATCAGTAAAAATTTGATAATTCCCAAGGATGCTCATTTCCTTCAGTCAGTGTGACGTTTCAAATTCAGGTAATTTGGATGATGCTTTGACTTGGGTTTTCAGGCCCAATAGGTACAATTTGTGTATAAAGGTGATTTTTTTCCCCTCATCAGAATCTGTACTTAGTTTATAAAATCTATTCAGATGTTTATATAAACTAACTGAATAACTATCAATGTGATAACTACATGTGTTCAAACTATACCCAGCAGCACTGACCCTGCCTGGCAAAAACTTCCAGCAATGAGCTTTATACAGCCTCACTGAAAATTGCAAATGTATTGTCCCTGCATCTATCTCCACCAACTGCATTTGGTAATTGGTAATATATTCCATGCATTGCTTTTAACATAGTTAGAAATGTTATGATGTAAACAATGACTGTTTTTTTTTTGTTTTTTTTTTACTGATAATGTGTATTCTAGCACATTGAAAACACATAAACACACACACATGCAAATGCTAACAAGGTTAAAACATGATTTTCAATCAGAGGGTCATCTGACTGAGTAGTCAATTAGTGCAACTTACTCTAAGTATAAGCTTAAGTGACTGTTCAGCACTCTGTGCAAAAAACAACTACTTTCAGGCTACAGGTTCTACCTATAAGCTTTGCTGTTTAAGATACCGAAAGAGCCGAGCGGTGAGATTACTGGAGAGGTTCCAGTCTACAAATGTTCATGTAATCCAAATTGCTGTATATTGCTGTAAACTGAACCAATGCTGACATTAATTAAATACTGTAGCATAAGCATACAAGAGAACAACTAAACCATTTAATTTGTATTCAAAAAGCACCATCTGCTATAGAAACACAGGGGTGCATTTCTGGACCCATGTTGTTATTTGAGAATGTGTTTTCTTTCTGCTACTTCTACAAATAACTATCCAGCATGAACAAAATGATGTTACAAATAGCTACAAGGGCTCCCTCTTTGCATCAGTGTTAACCAGAACAGAAAGAAATCCGTCACAGAAGAATGAAGGCAGTTGCTCTACCAACAGAATGCAGAGATCATAATGCAAATGCAAGAACAAATCACTGGGTACTGAGAAAGGCCTTACTTCCTTTAATTTCCTGAAACCTTACATCACACTTCTTTCCTTATCCAAACAGAAAAAAATCATCAGATGTATAACTGCATTTGTTTATACACATCCCTGTAATCGAGCAGCAGACTAAATGTGAAATTACGGTTTCACAACCTCACAGCCTGTGGAAGGAGGCTGTAACTATAGCTTTTTCTGCTGTGTTTAGGGACTGTTCTGTGGGGATGGTTCCACGACATGTCTACGGCGAACAGCTAGTGAGTGGTCTGCAAGCCACCAACCACTTGTGGTAAGCAGTTGGCAAATGATCTGGGATCATTTAGTAAGCCACTGCATAACTTGTCATCAAACACCTAGCGAGTGAAATTTTGAATTTCAGTTGCTTAGTGGTTGCTGGAGGTCACAAACTCATACTGTATCTAGGCCTATGTGACTGGTGTTCAAGGTAAATACAAAGGTACAGACAGCAGGACCCAGCAAAGCAGTACTTACAAGTCTAAGCCAAGCACCTCTGTACATAATCTCTGTAAACAAATACCTATAAATAAATATATGGTAGGCAAAGGAAAAGATTAAAATACTTGGATTTCTATGTTCCATTTGGAGTACACTTGTATTCTGAGTTTACAGGACTTGGCTGCATACAGCTAACTAGATGTTGTCTATGGGTTCACATCTTACATTGAGTTGCAGCTACATATTATTTAGCCAATTACTTTATTTTGACTCAAAAGTTATCTGTAACAATTTAGATATCAAATGCTAATGAACTCAAAACATAAGTTCTAAATATTGTCTCAATGTGCTGCTTCCTCTGCACTTGTGTTATAGCAAATATATATTCTTTTCAGTACTTCACTGTTGGAAAACAAAACAATACAATACATATAAAGATAGAATATTTACATTGCTTTATTATTATTATTATTGTTACTGTATTGTTTTAAATGCCAACCAACTGATCAGGAAAATATCCTAAAGATGAACGGATAAATGGACAATAAAAACGATCAACTGTTGCAGCCACAATCTTGGAAGCAAGAATAACATCAGTCTTATCTCTTATCAGAAAAAAATGCATTGATAAGCCATGGCAATGAAATGAGAAAAGATTCATAAGACCTACCTATGCCAACCTTAGTGAAGTGACAATTATAATGTGGTGAGGCTGGAACAGCAAAAAGCCCTCCAGCCTTTTGACTGAATCAGAGGTAATATAGGTCACTGTTGGTGCATTCTAATTTAGATATCTCTCCAGGGGCAGATTACCTAGCACAACACACTCCCACAAAGGCAAGACACATTCCTTCAAGTTAGACCTAAAAATACAAGTGGCCCCATCACTTGGAGGAGGTCAAGCCATCTGTGCAGTATGTGCTATACAGAAAGAAAATCAGTGTAGTATGAAGGTCATTTAGCCAAATCAAACTAAAAAATTATTTTTATTTGTACTGATATTTTATTGTAAAATTTTATTTTGTATTTTAAGATGCAAAGAAAAAAACTGTTTACTTTCAATTATATTATTTCAATGAATTATTTCAAATTTATATATTGCACTGTACTGGATGCATGGGATAGGGTAAGATGGAGGCAGATGATCCACTGTGGCGACCCCTAATGGGAGCAGCCGAAAGAAGAAAAAGAGGATATTGCACTGTACTAATTTGACCACAACTTTTAATGCTTAGAGAACTTGCCAGCATTTTTATTGGACCTTTACAGAAAAGGTTTACCAAACATAGATAAAGCTAAAGATATGATCCTGGACAGTTATGTAGACTAATCAAGTTAAGTAAGTTAAGTAAACCATACAAAATGAGGCAGGTTTCTAACATTAACATCACACTAATTTCCTGCTTCTGGCCATGTGGATGTGTCAAATACTCATTCAACTTTAATGTCAACTTTAGGTCACTCTGTTTTCAGGAAAATATTTTGAACATTAGCTTGCAAAATTCTTTGGAGAAGCATCATGCTTTTTTATGTTGGATAGCAATTGTCATTTCTAAATTGGCTGTGAAGTAAGTGTGACAGTGTTTCATGATGCAGAGAGGGTCATCCACTGGAAGGATGGCAGTTCAATACTTAACTCTTCAAGTCCACATGTCGAAGTGTCCTAGGGCAAGATAATGAGTAACTACTACTGCCCCAGATGTGTCATCAGTGTATGTGTGTGTATATGTAAGTGTGAAAGAATGTTTTCTTGTATAAAAATGCTGTATGAATTTGTATGTAAATAGGTGAATGTGGCTTGCAGTGTGAACTAAAAACACTAAAAAAGCACAATATAAATGCAGTCCATTTTCTTATGGTCCCAGATGAGATATAACTCCCTCTTAAGGACACTGAATGTGAGGGAAATCATGAAGAGAATGGCCAAAACAGTAAAAATTTAAAATATTATCAAAAGGTTTTGATCTAAATTTAAAAGCTTTTTCATTAAATCAGAGCTCTATGAAATGCCAGACAGCAATTATTGCCACACAAAAATTGTTCTATGAGCCAATTAATGGAAAACTGCAGTAGTAATTGTTATTGCAGACTCAAAAATGTAGACTTGAGTGCTTGTTTATGTTTGTATGCATGCATGAGAGTAAAGTACTAAAGGGCATGAGACATCTTTTTAATATTTTCACATCCCACAAGCAGCAAGTAAGGTGACTTTCAGAACACTTGGCAACCTCCCATGTAAGCTTTTATGATGGAGCAAAGCTTGCAAAGAAAGACCCAATGAGGGATGTGTCCTCAGTGTTGGGCGGGAACTTTTTCTTCAAACTGCCATCAGGCTGCATTGTTGAGGACATATTGTGGTCATTTATTTCAAACTTGTGACAGTGTCCATTCATTTAGAGGGAATGCCTAACACCTTGTAAAAATGGAAAGTGGAACAAAATTGCACATCATGATCAAGGGTCAGCTTCTACCTTTTAAATTCTCAGTAGAGTCATACTATCATTATGTTTGCTAGTAACTGCCCAAGTTGCTGTTTAAGTCATATTCTAAGGAAGGGCAATGATGTCAATAGCACCTACAATATAAATTAGATCCAGTAACTTAGTGTACTTGCTAAGTAGCCCTAAATAACATCATCTTTTGCTCCTTTGCTGCTGAATACATATAACAATGAAGAGCAGCAGTGCCTTCATGGCTTTACCTGCCCACAAAAACTGATTTATATTAAGTTAAAGAGTGAGTTAACTTTAACTTTGAGAATTCTTTCCATTGTTTCTGCATGGTACATTGAAATCAGAAAGACATCCTGTCATACACAAAAATATATATGTTCAATTGAGGGAGACCATTGACATCATGCCGACACATCCCCTTGAAATGACAAGTAGGCACATGACACATCAAAGTAGTGCAGCAGGTGAGCCAAATCATTAGATTAGGCAGATTTATGGCTTCATGAAACTTGTTATTACCCACGGTGCGCTTCACTGATGTTTAGCTTGATGTCTTTATGAGGGAGCCGTTGTTCACCTTGCTCTGACAGGCACAATGTGATGATTAGAATACTAGAGATTCAATTTTAGTCACTTCCCAAGACAGGAAAGCAGAGGTCTGTTTAAGCATTTTAAAACACATTTGGCTGAGATGAAATCCAATATAAATACATATTTTCTTAATCAGTAATCAGACTGTATCCTGCATAAGTGAAGTTTTGGTTAAGTCACAAGATTTTTGTATTTTTTAAACAGAACTGAAGATGACATGCTGCAAATGTTGTGTTGTGACATTTTTTTCATGCATCAATCAGTATTCAGCAATTTGAGTTTTTTTCAGATAATAAGCTATTATTGCTAGGTTGCTATATATCCAGTATCAGTCTTTGGTTTACACATTTGCCTGACAAGGAAAAGGTCATTCCAGGTGGGAACAAATGCCCCTCTCACCATGGAGAGTTGTGTCAGGAAGGACATCTGGCGTAAAACCTCTTCCAGTGTACCAGTGTGGATTAATTCGCTGTGGCGACCCCTTAGGGAAAATACAAGGGAGTGGCCAAAGGTACAAACAAACAAGCAAGCAAGCAAGCAAGCAAACAATCATTTTCTTTTGAGTATTTAAACTTTAAGTATTGTATATTTTGATATGCATCTGTATCATGGACGAATAATATAGTTTTTTAAACCAGCATGTAGCTTTGAGACCAACTACACAAGCAATACATTACACAAAAAAATCAGAAGATCCCATATCATAAAGATTCATTTTCATTGTGTTTTGACATGTTTGGCATGCGTCTTTCTAGGCCCCTGACCGCTTGAGCTACTCATAACTTTACAAGCCAGTAAGAATTTTCTCTACTTTTGCTACACTGTAAAGGAATGACTGAGCCGCAATTCAAACAGGTGTAGAACAGTAACTTGCTCCGCCAAAAACAATTTTGTATTTTTGAATTTTTTTGTAATTTGGTGGCTTTTATGAGTGGAACATCAGCAGCTCCAGTAATAGCATGAGAAAGGGCTGTCTGACTACAACTAAAGATACTCTAAAAATACCCTTCAAATAATCAAATTGACTGTCTTAGGTATTCAGTCACCTACAGAACAGAAGAACCAGATGATCTGCTTTGATGGAAATCACCCACAGCAACAGGAACATGCTGTTATCACATAGTAGAGCTGATATGGCTCACATTATTAGTAGTCTTGGTTGTAAGCACCCGGGACAGAACTTTGTGGAAAAATGAACGCTTACTTCATGAAGGACAAAGATGCATTTTGGGCACTAGTGGGACTGGGTGTGGGTTAATGTAGTTTCTGTCTCTTTTTAAGCTTCAGCAGTATTTAAAGTAAGATGGCTTTCTATTAGCCCTTTTACATCTGTTTGCTTGTATCCTATTCTATATGACACCATATACTGTATCTATCAATCCATCCATTTTCTACTGTTTGAGGGGGCAGCAGTCTAAGCAGAGATGCTGAGACCGCCCACTCCTCAACCACCTCCTCCAGCTCTTCTGGGAGGAAACCAAGGCATTCCCAAGCCTGGCAAGGGTTGTAGTCTCTCTAGCGTATCCTGGGTCTGCCCTGGGACCTCCTCCCAGTGGGACATGCCTGAAACACCTCACATTGGGGGTGTCCAGGAGGCATCCTAGTCAGATGCCTCCTGGACACCCTAGTCAGATGCCTGAACTACCTCAACTGGCTCCTTTCAGTGTGGAGAAGCAGCAGCTCTACAATGAGTCTCTCCGCGTATCTCTTAGGCACAGTCCAATCACGCTTCAGAGGAAGCTTGCTTCCGCTTGTATCTTATTCTTTCAGTAACTACTAAGGGCTTGTGACCTTAGGTACTTATTTTAACATGGTCAAAGACTAATAAAGCTGTTCTGGTATATATATTTTCTGTTTTTGGTGTCAGAAGGAATGACAATGAAACACTGGCTTTAACATGGCATATTACCTACACTGCCCGGCCAAAAAAAAAGTTGCCACCTGGATTTAACTCAGCAAATAGGTACGAGCCTCCTATTGGATAATTACTGCAAGGGCGATTATCTTTCAGCTGGCAACAAGTTATTTAATCCCAACTGGTGCAATGAGCTGCTTCTCATTTCTTAAACAACCATGTCGAAAGACACATCCTGTGGTCATGGAAAAGATGTTAGTCTGTTTGAGAAGGGTCAAATCATTGGCATGCATCAAACAAAGAAAACATCTAAGGAGATTGCAGAAACTACTAAAATTGGGTTAAGAACTGTCCAACGCATTATTAAAAACTGGAAGGATAGTGGGGACCCATCGTCTTCGAGGAAGAAATGGGCGCATCAGGGTAAGAAGAGAGGCAGATGAAGTGATGCACCCATCATGCCTAGTGCCTACTGTACAAGCCTGTGGGGGCAGTGCTATGATCTGGGGTTGCTGCAGTTGGTCAGCAACAGTATGTG
>VUQH01082415.1:0-10364 GCA_015106775.1 Etroplus canarensis | reverse complement strand
ACAGACATGATTCTGTCATTAAATCACTGCACGGACTCAGGGACACGTCCACAGATCATCGTCTGTGGACACAGCTGGCTGTGCCGTCCACACATGCAGGTTAAAGCTCTATCTAAAGCTCTAAGACATGTGAACATGATCCAGAAACACTGCTGTCTTCTCTGGACCAAAGGTCATTTAAAGTGGACAACTGTTCTGTGGTCAGACCAGTGGATATTTGACATTCTTTTTGGACATGATGGATGCTGTGTCCTCTGGACTAAAGAGGAGAGGGACCATCCAGCTTGTTATCAGCACTCATTCAAAGCATCTCTGATGGTATGGGGGTGCATTAGTGCCTATGGTTCTGGCAACCTGCACATCTGGAAAGGCTCCATCAATGCTGAAAGGTAGATACAGGTTTTAGAGCAACATCTGCTCCCCTCCAGACCACGTCTTGCATATTTCAGCAAGATGATGCTAAACCACATCCTGCAGCTGTTCCAACAGCATGGCTTCGTAGGAGAAGAGTCCGGGTGCTGGACTGGCCTGCCTGCAGCAACTGGAATCCTATATTAGACAAGAATGGGACAACATTCCTCTCCCAAAGGTCCAGCAGCTGGTTTCCTCAATTCCCAGATGTTTATGGACGGTTGTTCAAAGAAGAGGGGGCGCTACACAGTGGGAAACATGGACCTGTCCAAATTTTTGCTGCTGTCAAATACAAGATCAGATAGTAAAAAGTCTCACTTTCAATGTTTGATATGTTTTTATGTTCTTCTGTGAATAAAATATTAGTTTATGAGATTTGCAAATCAGTGCTGTGTATTTATTTAGATTTTATGCAGTGTCCCAACATTTTTGGTATTAGGGTTGTAATATACCTAATTGTCCTTATTTGTAGAGCTCTTTTCTAAATCCACGTTATAAGTGCTCGTATGCTGAAGAAGGTAATGAAGGAACCGTTGCAGTTTCTTTGACTAATAACAAGAGAATTCTTCTCATGGCTGCCACACAGACACTTTCAGGTCACGTCACTCAGAAACATTCCTTAACAAAACTGATTATTCAACCTCAGCTCCTGTCCAAAAGGTTTGTGTAAGGTAGGGAAAGTGGGCAATGAGTAAGATTTTTATTGCAGCGCTCGGTGTCTTTAAGAGAGGCGTGAATTCACTTCCTTTTTTTTTTGTCAACAGCTTTTCTCTCTGGTGTGTTTTGGTGCTTGATGATGAAGCTGCTGTAACTCTAGGCAGTTACTCTCTTTCCTCTTTCAGGTGCGACAGGTTTGCTGAACTGCCTCCACTCATCCACTCATCATGGTGGAATACTACCAGGTTTTAGGAGTACGGAGGGATGCGTCTGCAGATGACATAAAGAAAGCGTGAGTTGATAAAGTTTGGAGAAGTTGTCCTAGCTGGGAAACTGTTAAGGATTTGTATCACCCTGATGTTCTCTGAAGAGCCTTGCCTTAAGCTTCATGAATGATGACCTGTGTCTGTCTTTGAGTTTGTTAACAAACTATTCAGTGATCTCAAACTGAAGGGGAATCAAAGTCTTCACTTACAGTTTGCAGCTGCACACTCCTTCTGCCTCACATACAAACTTATCCCAGTTGGGAGTGAGAAGAGCAAAGGTTTACTATCTGATGTGTACCTGTCATCACTCCTCTTCATAAATAACAAGGGCATGAATAACATCAAGAGGCTTCTCAGTGTGCTCTGATAGCTTTAGCTGCCATAAAGAGCTGAGTATACGTGATGGATGAGGGTACATCCCACTGAAACCTGACAGTCAAGCATTCAGGTCATTTATAGAGTCATGATGGTATTTTGAGGATCTGTTACAATTGGTCACCATGCTTTAATGCTAAATACAAATTGTCACCAAACTGCTAACTGAAGCAGCATCACACCAATTTATTCAAAGTTCATGAACACCTTTTCACTTTTTCAGTCAAGTAGTATTAAGCAGTGACCACCTTCCTTGTGTCCTGGTGCAGGTACAGAAAGCTGGCCCTGAGGTGGCACCCTGATAAAAACCCAGAGAACAAGGAGGAGGCTGAGAAGAAGTTCAAAGAGCTGTCAGAGGCATACGAAGTCCTGTCTGATGGTTTGTATCAAATCCAAATACTTTATTAAACCCATGTGGGAAATTGTTCTGATTACAGACACTCAGTTAATATAAATATGAAGATAAATGTATATAAAGCCTATAATTTAAAAAGTGCAATATGTAACATGAATACTCTAAAGGTAAACAATACTGTATACAATATATGAAAGATATGGCAATAGCATTATCCAGCAGTTACTGAAGGACCTGAGTCGTCTTAGAAGACAGATGCTCTGGTCCTTCTTGTAGATGTCTTCAGTATGTTTAAAGAAGTCCAGTTTATTGACAGTGTGAAGTGTGAGTACTTGTAGTCCTACACTATCTCCACACAGGTATCATGGATGGAAAAGGGGGACTGGTGTTTTGGTCCTTCTCATGTCCACAACCAGTTCTTTAGTCTTTGTCACATTAAGCTGCAGATGGTTCTGTTCGCACCATGTGACGAAGCTGTTCACTACAGTCCTGTACTCTTCCACATCACCCTCTCTCATACACCCCACTACTTCAGAGTCATCAGAATGCTTCTGGAGGTGGCAGGTCTCTGTGCAGTAGTTAAAGTCTGTGGTGTAGAGGGTGAAGACAAAGGGAGAGAGAACAGTCCCCTGCAGGGCTCCGGTGTTACTGACCACACTGTCTGACACACAGTGATGGACATGCTGTGGTCTGTCAGTCAGGTAGTCAGTGATCCAGGACACAAGGGAGGCGTCCACCTGCATCACTGTCAGCCTGTCACCCAGTAGAGCCAGTCTGATGGAGTTGAATACACTGGAGAAGTCAAAAAACATGACTCTCAGTGCTCAGTGGCTTGTCCAGGTGAGTGTACATGCTGTTGAGCAGGTAGATGATGGCGTCCTCAACTCCAAGTCCAACTCCAAGGTAGGCAAACTGGAGGGGGTCCATCAGGGGGCTGACCACAGAGCAGAGCTGGTCCAGGATGAGTCTTTCCAGGGTCTTCATGATGTGTGAAGTCAGTGCCACAGGTCTATAGTCCTTAGGGCCACTGGGGTATGACATCTTTGGCAGACACAAGGCACGACCTCCTCCAGGGACCCTTTTTAGATTCAGCCTGAAGATGAGATGCAACGCAAAGCTGGGGAGCACCAGCTTTGAGGACTCTGAGGCTCACACCATCAGGGCCTGCAGACTAGTCTGAGTGGAGTTTCATCAGGTGTCTCTGGATCTGGTCAGCAGTGAAGGTGACAGGTGGGAGAGGGGTAGAGGTGTGAAGATGGAAAGTGTGAGTAATACAGTGAACCTGTGGGCCTGGGGAGGAAGTGTCAAATCAGACTGGGGGACATTGAGGAGGTTACGGGAGAAGGGAGGGAGTGGCTGGAGGTTGCAGGCCAGCAGCAGGAAGGTTGGAGGTGTGAGCAGCAGCCTCAGAGTTAAGATCATTGGCTCAGTTCACAGTGCCTTGAGCTCCACTGCCACTGTTTGATCTCAATCCAGTGATGGTCTTCATGCTACTCCAGACCGCTGTCATGTTGTTCTGCTGGAGTTTCCATTCCAGCTTCTTCACCTCCTTGATTGAGGTCTTTAATTACTTTTGAACTTTTACCTCCTGTCTTTTTCCCCTCTGAGGCCCTCCTCTTCTTCCTGTTGAGAACTTTTATGTCCATGTGCATGGCTTGTTGTTTGGAGAGCACAGTCTGTGTTGGAATGATGGAGCCCATCAACATCCTCTCCCTACAGCTCACAGTCAGTCACCTCAAAACAGTCCTGCGCTTCCTCCAAAGCCTCACAGGCTGCCTCTTAACTAGAGGGGCATAGCATGGAGTGAGGTGAAACCCTCAGTGGACACACTGACACCAGGAATAACCTGGTGTAGCCATGTCTCTGTCGGTACTCCCTCTGACTTCAGGCCAGGGCTGAGGCTCCTCCATCTTATTACCCAGTGACTGCGTACACCCCATGATGACAGAGGGGACACATGGCTTCTATCTGCTTTTCTGCAGAAGCCTTACGCCGGCTATTTTCTGAAGTATCCATTGTTTTGGTCGACTTCAGGCCAGTCAGCTGATCTCTGGAGTAAACAATGCAACAATTGTAGCATGAAGTTGTTGAGCTGTGGGCCACTGTCCTGAAGAAAACAGTATCCTCACACAGTGAAGAAAAAGCCACAAACTTTCTCAGCCAGCATGTTTGACAGGAGAGAATGTAAAAAGTTACAAGAAAACAGACATGCATAAATTGGAGTGATTCCAGCAGGCTGCATGCAGGTTGGCACACATGCACACAGCTGTCTGCATGAGCCTGCAAGGAACCAGCAGACAATAGGGGGCGCTGCACTGTAGTTCATGCCAATCTTAATGTGAGATTCCACATTAGAGTGACATGAGGTCAGCTCGATTAAAACACGCAATGTGTTTCTTCAGTGATTATTGTGCTGTTTTTATTCAGCTTTTGAGACTTTCTCACATCCTTCTTTCAGCCAACAAGAGGAGTATATATGATCGCTATGGCAAAGAGGGGCTGACAGGAAACGGTGGTGGAAGAGGTGAGTGTTTCTTTAAACAGTGTGTGTTCAGCTTGAGAAAAGGCAGGATACTCTCAAACAGACTTCATAAAGTAATTCCAGCAGTATTTAGGAGTACAGCTTGCAGATGTATCAGGTTGAATGGAACAGGTGGAGTAACCGCTGACGTAGCAGCATTTAATGCTTGGATTTATATCTTGGTGTTTCAGGGGGCCATTTCCATAATGGAGAGCATTTCCACGAACCGTTCACATTCCGTAACCCGGAAGATGTTTTCAGGGAATTCTTTGGCGGCAGAGACCCATTTGCAGACTTTTTTGGTAAGATCTTCATGCAGCTTCACAGAGTTGGAGCATCACTGACTCAGCCACTGTTTTTAGCTTTTACCAAACTGCATGTTTGAAGAGTTTCAGCCTCCTGTTGTGGTTCTAACTCACTCTAATGCTTCCTTTGGTGCCCTGTCCCCACAGGTGCAGATCCATTTAGTGATGATCCATTTTTCAGCAGTGGCCGGCGGCACCAAAGCCGGGCAAATCGCAGCCGGACAAGTGGCATGTTTTTGGGGGGTTTTGGTTTTCCACCCTTCGGTGCTGGCTTCTCTCCTTTTGACCCAGGTAAGCAGTGTGCCAGTGAATGCTAAAAGCATGCTCTGCTGCAGATCACAGACGCTCCAGAACCATACAGAATGTTGCAAACACTTGTCTCCTCTTTTATTTTAGGCTTTGGCTCTTTTGGCATGAGCACCATGGGTCATCATATGGGTCACATGGGTCCCATGACGACCATGGGCAGTCTGGGAGGTGGAGGTTTCACCTCTTTCTCATCAACCTCATTTGGAGGAGGAGGTGGAGGAAGCATGGGAAACTTCCGCTCTGTGTCCACCTCCACCAAGATCATCAACGGCAGGAAGATCACTACTAAAAGGTAGATAATGAACTCACTGAGGCTTTACACTCTTTCTGTTTCTCTGCACATTGCTGTGGTGTGCTTTGTCCAAGGTAAATATTATCTGCTACCCTAGTGGACTGACTTTTCTCCCAGCCCTCGACTGTTTTCAGTAAACCCAAACTCTGTTGTGTTGTCAAATTACAACCCAAACCAGCTTGTTAAGTTCATGAAAGTTCGATAAAAAGCAGCGTTGCCTGTTTCTCAGCTCTACAGTGAGAAGCTAACATTGCGGAATGTTTATGTCTTACCATTTATTGTGTAATACATACAGCAAATCCCTTGTCAGTGAATCAACTTTTTGAGCAGCTTTCCACAGATTAAAACTGAAGTGAGAGCAGCTGGCCGACACTCATTCCCAGAGGAATTCTGAGGAATTTTAGGAGTGTCCTCAGCTGGATGGACTGTCTAACAACTGAATGCTTTTTTTAATCACAGCTGAGATCATAATCAGAGGTTTTACACAATCAGCTTGGCAGAGAGCGGGCAAGGTTTTGCTTCAGTACAGTGGTTGTGATGTGGAAGTCTCATCATTTAGCAGCCGCCTCAGTAATGCCCATGTCAGGTATTTCTGGTTAATATCTGTCTAAGTGACTGAGGAGAGAGACAAAAGCTCTCCTCTGAGAGTCACCAGAGCGTAAACACTGTATGCATATTTACAGGAGTACAATCTGACAAAAATGTTCGTGACTTTGTTCCACAATGAGGCCTCAAAAGCTGTTTCCCTCATACGATATTCTATTCCTACAGGTTTCTGTTCAGGACCCTTTGAGTTTCTTTCTCCCCCTGATCAGAGTGATGTATTTTTACTGCACATGAGCCAAATGAACTCTGCTGAATGTTCTCTACAAATTCAAAGTCATTAAGCAGTTAGTAGTTTGTCATTACTGCAGTATTACTTGACCATTATTTGTTATTTGCCATTTCTTGCCTTTTCACACAGGTCCAGACAAACATTTGGCTTTAATCAGTCTTATAAAAACTCTGCTTCTTAAATTTTCAAGCTGTCCACATATTTAATGCTAAAGGTAAGGTCAGGTGACGTTTAAGTAAGAGGCCTCCCTCTCTTTGAAAGGGACTCAAACTGTAAGTACTAGGGAAGTTATCTAGACAGAAGTACAGACTAACTATCCTGATCACTGTACTGGTAGAACCTCAGAAGTTAGATGATGATAGGGTAACACTGAATAATTCTTCTTCTTCTTCTTCTTCTTCTTCTTCTTCTTATTCTTACTCCTGCTGCTGTTGCTCCTGTTAGGGGTCACCACAGCAGATCATCTGCCTCCATCTCACCCTATCCCTGCATCCTCTTCCCTCTCACCAACCTCTAATCGCTACATTTAAAGTCCCTACTCTCACCTCCACCCTTGTGCCTCTCCTTCTCTCTCTGCCTCCTAACATACTTTCCCCCTCTCCTCCTTGTCCTGAAGTAATAAATGCTAATTAACTACCAAGTGTGGTACTTCATTACTGGATGCAGCACAAAGAGAATGTTGGAGTAATCACTAATGAAGGAGTCTGGTGCTGCTCAGGGTTTGGATCAGAGGCTGTCAGGAGAGGCTCAGTCAGTTTGATTCATCCAGACTTGTAAGTGATAAGGCCAAGCTGACATCCCTGTGGTTGCTCTTAATATTATAATAATTATTTATTTAATTAAAACCTGTCCTGTCCAGCATCTTGGCATGCAACATGGTGATCTTGATGTCTTCCTGTGCTGAACAGTTTTGCTTTGCCAAATGGCATTATTGACTGTGTAACAGTTTCTTTCCTCAAGCAATCAGGCTCCTCAACACCCAGGACTGGATTACACAAAAAACTCTCTCACACACACACACCCATACACACACACACACACACACACACACACACACACACTCTGTCTGCACTACCTCAGCCGCTGCTACTCTGTACATCACTTCATATTCTTGTTCTTTTGGCGCTAGCGTCTTGTTCTTGTGTTGTCTTTTCGTTTTGTGCCTTTCTTTGTGTACTGTTTTGCACTATGTTGATCTTGATCTTGCACTATTTGCAACTAATTGCACACATTGCACATGTTACGCTTTATGTGGGTAGGGGGGGAAAAAACCTTAGTCTTAGCTGTTTTTTGTATTAGATCTTTCTGTTACATGTTTATCTTGCACCAGGTCAGAAACGTTATCTCATGTCACTATGTTCTGCGTCAGCTAAATGTGGTTAAAATGACAATAAAAGCTTCTTGAATCTTGAATCTTGGCGCTCAACAAGCTCCTCTTGTATAGTTTCTCATATACTTTAGTGTTAAATAAACTGAAGATATTGGGGCTGGAGGGGATAGAAAGGAAAAAAAGAAGTGAGGAACATAAAGAGAAAAAAACATGTTAAGGGGACAAAATATTGACAGTCAAGAAGAGATAAATAACAAACAGTTGTAGCAAATGTGTGTACAATGACGACCAGTGGCCTTTATTAGTGTATGTGTGTGAGAGGTAGTGTGTGTCTGCTTGTCACCAAATGTAGTCAACAATAATAGTGACGGTGGAATGCTGCAACCAGACCAACCAGACCCAAGCAGCCATCAGGAGGCAACACAGAGTGCCCAGGCACCCCACAGCCCCCCCAGAACATCAGAGACCCAGGGTCGCACGTCCTCTGGACAGCCACGCGCCCCCCACTGAGGGAGGAGGACGGAGTACCCTAGGAAGAGCCCCCGCTGGCCAGGGGGCCGGTCACACCACACAGGAGCGGAGCACAGGCCACAGGGCCCCATGGGCCCAGCACCCACCCCTAACCCAAGCAGGGGACCCATCCCAGCCAGGGAGCCCCAATCCCCCCAGACCCTGCCAGCATTGGCTATGTGTCCTGGGGGCAGCCACACACCCAACGCCACAGGAAGGGCAGTGCGAGCAGTGGGAAATGACCAAACTTGAGAGAAGAGGATGAGCACCCGGTGCCCCAGAAGGTATATGCAGGGGTGAATGTAAATTCTGCTCAGCCCACCCCTCAGGGCTACATAAACCCAGCGGGGAGCAAAGAAGAATGGACCGTGCCTAGGGCAGCTGCAACCTCTGGCCAGGCTGGGCAGCGCCACCAGATGCCAGCACACCAAACACACCAGGCCGAACAGGCCCACGGTGCCCCTGAGGAGGTGATGTCCCACTGCATCATCCCTAAGGACGTATAGTGAGGTGGATATGGTATGTGTGGGGTACTAAGGTGCAGTTAGAAATGGGCACAGGTGTTGCTCAGATACCACTGCTGGCTGACAGTGAAGATCCTCCAACTGCATTTTCCCCCTGAAGGATTCTGAACTGCCTCCCCTCATTGTCTATGATGTTATTAAATCGAGGGGCAGATGACCAAGGGAGAGGGTTGGTGGGTAAAGCCACGTACACAGCCTCTGCATGCCAGAACTAGTTGGTTCCAGCATCACACCACTCCTGCCCCCATCACCAGGCCTGCCCAGCAAAGGGCCCGCGTGACCACGTCCAAGAGAACCGCCTCATCCCAAGGACAGAAACCACCCAGCCCAGCCATAGGGGCACAGCCACCGACACACCCCCCAGTCCCACAGGCAGGATCTAGGACCCGGAGCCCAAAAATAAACAAATATTATGAAATGGGTACACATTATAGATTGATTCTATTCTAAAAGACTGTCGTCAGGTTTTCTGGCTAAAATCACCCACTTGTAGTGGTAGCAGTAATAGCATGAGGATCAGCACTGACCACATCCAGCCCGGTCAGCCTCTGACATTTCTGTAACACACTCAGACCTGAAGACTGTCGCGCTGATTTCCTTTAAGTGCTGCAGCAGGTAACATGGTCAAAAGAGAAAGTAGGATTAGTTTAAACTGAGTTTAATAAAGCAGCAGTGATGGCTAAGGATGTAATATTTCAGCTGCTTCAGTCCTGATACTTTGGGGGTTTACAGGTAGAGACTGGGAGTATTTGCTTGCTGTGAGGCAGCATCAGGGTGACTGAAACATTGCTTTCCTAATTCTATGAAATACAGTGTGGCAAATGTACATAAATATCAGGGGTATCTTCAGTTAAAGAGTGCATAGGATCCCTACAAAAGGCGCATGGGCACCAAAATAAAAATATTCCTAAAACATGCAGCTCACACCTGTTCCCTTTATAAATCAGTGTGCACACATGGATCAGCCTCGTACCCCACCTTCTGCCGAGTTATTCAGGTGGTATGCATAGACATAAGGGTGGTGCTGATGTGCCGAATGAGACTGGAAAACTGGAAAAGGTGTAGTTTAACAGCCACCGAGGTGTCTCTAGTCTACTGAAACTAAATGAAAACTGACATCATACTGAGCCGTTCACACACCACATTATGAGATGCTGTTAAAATCTAAATTCTTTAATGCCCGTTGATATTAATGTTGTATTTTAAGCAATGATCATATGACTTGCTCTGTCCACACTTGATACTGAGGAAAGGCAGATGAAACTTTCCTGAAATCTGCCTGGAAATGAATTTGAGATTTATTTATCAGAAACTAATATGAAAAACACCCTGTGATTCAACAGCAGCTTGTAGAACCAAATCATTTAGGTTTATGCACAGCTCTCTTAAGGTCCCACCACAGCATTTTAGTGGGGTTGAGGTCTGGACTTTGACTGGGCCATTGCAGCACCTTGATTCTTTGCCCAGGTCCTGTGGCTGCAAAACAAGCCCAAATCATCATCCCTCCACCACCGTGCTGACGGTTGCTATGATGTGTTTGTGCTGATATGCTGAGTTTGGTGCTGTGGATTATGGTCAAACATGTTGACTTTGGTCTGGTTTGTCCATTGACATTATTCCACAAATCTTGTGCTTTGTTCAGATGCAGCTTTGCAAACTTAAGCTGTGCTGCCA
>VUQH01082412.1:0-17830 GCA_015106775.1 Etroplus canarensis | reverse complement strand
TCTGAGGGAGATGATGGTGACAGCAGCAGCAGCAGCAGTGGAGGAGGGGAGAGAGGGATGAGCTTGGATCAATAATCCTCCCTCCTCCTCCTCCTCCTCCACCTTCATCCCTCCATCACCTCTGCAGGAGCTGCTGAAACCTGTGAGACTCCCTTCTTTTTTTTTTCCTGGATGCTGCATCGTGTCTGAGTGTGTGTGTGTGTGTCAGTGAGCGTGCGCCCTCGTGTGTGTGTGTGTGTGTGTGTGTCATGTGTGTGTAACTGTTGGCTATATAGGCCACAAGGACCGATGCGTAGCGTGTACTGAATGTGCACGTACGTGTGTGCGTGTGCAGCCTGTCGTTTGCATACGTTCATGTGTTTCACGTGTGTGTGTGTGTGTGTGTGTGTGTGTGTGTGTGTGAGAGAGAGAGAAGGAGGCTGCTGTGTGTAAAACGTGTGTGTTTGTGGCAAATAACAGGATTGTGAAAGTGGCCAATTAAAAAGAGTCTGCTGTTAAATAAGGTCGAAATTATGTAAAAAGATCAGAGAGCAAAAAAAAAAAAAACAGTTCAAACCGCCCACGCTGATGAATTGTGGGTGCTCATGAAGGCTGAGGACTGATTTCAGTTTAAAATTTGGAACTCATTATTACGGTACTGGGGAAACATCTGAAGCCACCTTATTTCTTTATATGTCGCTCGACATTTTTTCAAATCTGTGCAAACATAAATGGGAGTACAGTACACGAGGCAGAAACAGTGCACAGTGCAACCCTTTATTCTTCAGCACAGCCTGAACTCTCAAAGTCCAGCTTGCTTTCCATTTCTTTACTCCAGGCTTCTTGAAGGACATTCCAAAGCTCTTCTCTGGATGTTGGCTGCTCCGTTCTCTGTCCACATGATCCCACACTGCTTCAGTAACGTCGAGGTCTGGGCTCTGAGGAGGCCAATCCATGACTGATTGTATGTTCTGTCTGTCCAGGTGGGCTTCTTGTTTGAGACCATTGTCATGCTGAAACATGAAGCTGCTGCCAATCAGAAGCTTTCCAGATGGTATTGCATGGTGGATCAAAATCTAACGGTGCTTTCCTGGATTAATAATTCCATCAATTTAGACAAGGTCCCCAACAGCACTGGCTGAAATTCAGCCCCAAACCAAGACAGAGCCTCCACCGTGTTTTACACATGGCTGTAGAGACTCACTGTAGTACCTCCCTCCTGACCTTCATACAGACTGATGGCGACTTGAACCAAAAATTTCCAGTTTGGATTCATTATTCCTTAAAGCTGTTTCCACTGATGTTCAGTCCGGTTCTTTTCTCCCAGTTTCCCTTCATTAAGAACGTCTTCTTGACAGCCACCCTTCCCCTGAGACCATTTCAGTGAACAGTAGATGTATCAACTCAACGTCTAGAAGCATCTCTTGGGTCCTGGGTCAGGTCTTTGCTGTTTTTTTTGTTTTTTTTACTATTTCTTGCAGACATGACTTTCAGATACTGTCCATCTGCTGTAGATAGATTTTTAGGCCTGCCATTTCTTCTTTTGTTCTTCACTTGTCCAGTTTTTCAGAATTTCTCAGGGAGGTCATGTACAAGGACAGGATGGAAAACAATTGAAAAAAGCTACCAATGTCCAAAGAAAAAGAAAGCTGGAGAAGTATTGGTTAAGTCCACTTTACAAAATGATAAAGTCTGTCTCCTTGGAAGTAAAATATAAACAAATCATGGGTGGATGAAGACTTTTGCGCAGTGTGTATCTCATTACTGTAAATCTCTGTTTATGGTGCATATCTCGAGTATTTTCTTGAGAAAAAAGCTCCAAATAAAGGTTTCTGGAGCTGCTACTCCACCAAGGATTCAGATTTTCTCCACACCTTGCATATGAATTGACTTCCTGAATCTAGAAGACTGTCAATTTGTGATATTTTCTTTAGCGCATTGAGATGATGTTTTCTAATTTTTCCTTAAGTTTTATTAGTATTTGTGAAGCGATGGTGACCTATTTTGCTCAAAGTGGTAAAGAATCCTCCAAAAAACTCCAGGATCCAAATTAACTCCAAAAATGAATCACTTACGGGCCAGGCTAAGCACCAAGACTGGTAGCATTTTCCTGTAACTTTCTGAGGAATCCTGGCCTCAAACTGATAACCCTATGTAACCTTCTTGGCTGAAGTGCTTCAAAGCAGTTTATGGATTGGATTGGATTAGATTAGATTGCTTTATTGTCATTTCCACTACATATAAATACACAGTGAAACGATATAGCGTTCCCCCAGGACCTGGTGCGCCATACAAGGGTAATGCCGGCCGGCCAGGGCCCGCCTCCGGCCCAGCACAACACCCCGCCCGTGATGTCCTCTTCCCCGGCCACCGGCATAAGGCAGTGCCGAGGACTGAAGGTCCGATCCACACAGCAAGCCGAGATCAGAGCCCCCAGAAACCGCTCCCCCTGGAACCCAAAAACTTTGGCTTCACGGACACTGCCGGGCACGTCATGAAAAACAACGCCGCCGGATTGCCAGTTAGTTCCATCTGTGGACGGAGTTTTGATGGCATCTGGTCATCCTCGAACCTCCAACTTTCAAACACGAACACCACCATCCTGGCATTCATACACCCGAACACCCAAATACCGGGTCAAAACAGGGACAATCACAAGGGTACAAGCACCACTTTGGTTCTGGAGTGGCCGCGCGCTACCTTCGCGCCACCATCTTGGCCCATATGGTCATACCACCTCAAGCATTCCCAGTCTAGTCTGAGGGTAGCCAAGCAGGGTCGGGCCGGGTTAGTATATGAATTGGAGACTGTATGGGACCAGTGACAGCTGGGAGGGTTCCAGTCCCGCTGTGATTCTGAAATGGATAATGGATGTGATCAATGGAGAAATCCAATCTTGTTGTTCTTTCAACTGCTCCTTCTAGAGGATCATCTGAGTCCATCTCACCTTTGTATCCTCTTCTGTCACACCAACCCTCTTCATGTCCTCCTTCACTACATCCATGAACCTTCTCTATGGTCTTCCTCTTTTTCTCCTGCCTGGCAGCTCCATCTTCATCATCCTTTCTTTACACGTGTGCAAACCATGTCAACCTTGCCTCTCTGACTTTGGAATCACAGGAACAGCTCATGTTGAGCAGTTTGGAGATAAAGGATGGATCCATGCTTTTGTGCTGTTTACACCAAATACTGACATCATCTGAATGACACGACTCATCGGGCAGTTTTTTTTCCAAACTTTTATTGTACACGTGAACTGTAGCCTCAGTTTCCTCTTCTGGTGGAAAACTGGTGTGGTCCTCTGCTCCTGTAGCCCATCTGCTTCAAAGTGCGACTTGTTGTGCCTTCAGGGATGCTCTTCTGCATACCTTGGTTGTAACAAGTGTTTGAGTTATTGCTTCAGGCTTTCTGGCCATTCCCCTCTGGCATCAATAAGGCATTTTCTGCCAGAAAACTGCTGCTATCTGGATATTTTCTCTTTATCAAACCGTCCTTTGTAAACCGTAGAGATGGTTGTGCTGGAAAATCCCAGTAAATCAGGCGAGCCTGTCTGGCACCATGCCATGTCAAAGTCACTTAAATCACTCTCCTTTCCCATTCTGAGGCTCGCTTTGGACTTCAACAGGACGTCTTGGTCACGTCTGTATACCTAACTGCACCGAGTTGCTGCCTTGTTCACATTAATGAGGAGTTGAGTAGGTATACCTGATTAACTAGCTGACGAGTGTATGCCAGCTTAGTTTCACTCTGGTTTTCCCTTGGTCATCCATGCCCTACCCACAGTGGCTCACTGCCCCACAGTTTGAGAACCATAGGATGGATAACAAAACTGTTCTTGGGACCTTGTTGTGGTAAATTTATAAATGCACTACTACATTCATGTGGTCACTTTATAAAAGAAAAGTACCACCCATTATTTTTATTTTTTGTATCAGCTCCTTGAAAGTGAGCATTTACTGTTCTTATAGCTTCAGTTGACAGACTGGTATATTTGGTGTGTATTTGAGGAATTGTTGGATGGACCAAGGAAGGATATGATTAGTTCCACCTCAGGCAGTGATGAATTACTGACATAATACTTCTGCCATTTCCAAAAAACTAATAGGCAATAAAACTGTAAATAATAAGCCATTTCAACAATACTACATAACAGCTACGACTCAGAATGGGGTTCTTTGCTTTGCTTGTAAGCTGCCTTTTGTTCTTGTTTTCGGTTTTCCCGCTCCTCATTAGCCATTTAATCTAGTAAAACAATAGACAACTGATCATTAAACAAGCTTTGAAAAGTCTTCTGATGCTGCTGACAGAACAGAGACTAGCTGGTGAATGAAGTGGAACCGCTTAAGACCTACAGATAAACCACCATGTAAATGAGGTCAGTTTTTGTTTGCAAAGTACCCATGGATGCACCTCACTGTTGAATACCTTTAATTGGAAGGAAAGGTAGTCCTCTTTGCCCGACCATCACTGAAAACAGTAACGGCTACTTTACACCCATAAAGTCGACATCCAATACTGGGCTAAGTTACCATAACACAATCAATATTTTTTTGGAAAGAAATGTTTCATAATTTACTAATAGAGCATCGTCTGGTTCCTCTCTGTCAAAAGGATTGAAGCAGCAAGGCCAATGCTTTGGGTTCTCTGTGTAATTAAGACACTTGTTTATGAACTCAAAAGATGAATATGAGAAGAGAGATCAGAGTTTCAGTTTTTATTCCCAGGTAATTACATCTACAGTACTGTGCAAAAATCTTGAACCACCAATTATTCTTTACGTTTTGCTTCCAAGAAGCTAGACTTCTAATTTTTTTTAAAAATTAGTCTTGAGCAAGACCCCCAGGGTTTCTGAAGGTCTTTCAGAGTTTTTTCTTTGACGTCACCTGCTTTTTCCACACATTTTCAGTCCAGTGGCACTGGCATGTGCAGTGTGTCCTTAAAAATTGAGGAACACCCACTGGAAAGTGGAGGACAAATGGAAAAAGTGTTAGCAAAGACCTTCATCTGGACCTTTAGTTGATTCACCTACTGTTCACTGAAGCCTCATCAGAAATGGTCTCAGTGGAAGGGTGGCTCTCAGAAAGCCATTCTTAAGAAAGGGAAACCGGTCGAGGCAGATGCCTGCCCCTCCCTGGGCCTGGTTCTGCCAGAGGTTTCTTCCTGTTAAAAAGGAGTTTTTCCTTCCCACAGTCGCCGAGTGCTTGCTCATAGGGGCTCATCGGATTGTTGGGATTTTCTCTTTAGCACTGTAGTATCTTTACCTTACTGTGTGAAGCGCCTTAAGGTGACTTTTGTTGTGAATTGGCACTTTATAAATAAAATTTAATTGAATTGAAATTGAATTTCGTGTGCTAGTCATTGTGTACAATCCATCAATCTTGATAAAGTTTTTAAAAAGCTAATAAAAACCTACTGTGTGTATGATGGTTTTGATACTGCATTTCTGCCACTGTGTTCCTCTTTTGCTGTCCACAGGATGGTTTACCTACAGGTAGTCATCAGACAGTACGCCCCTTTATAGTTCACTATAAATAGATGTAAACACAGCTCTGGTACAGACAGTGATGTGGTGCACACAGACCACAAAGTGAGTAGAGTCGCAATGGCAGGCTAAAGAGCCTTGAGAGATGCAAAGTTGCACAGAATTTAATTTGTTCCAACTTTGAGGCAAGCAATTAATCGACTAGCAAAGGGGACGGTGAATAATGTTGACTGGCATATGAAGATGTGGGTAAAAATATTGAATGGTTATCTACACAGCCAGAGCCTGAAATGTCCACTGGAGACCAACTTTCAGATACTAAGTGATACACGATAGGTAAGTTGCTTTATATGAGGACAGGGCTTAAGGCATTATCAACAAGTAGAAATGCACTGTATTATCCTCATCAGCTGCAGTCTTCACATCATTCATTCTTGAAGAGAAATAATAAACCTGCTGATTCAACCATTTCATCCTGATTAAATGTTGCTGTCTGGTGCTGATGATTTTCTCACCCACACTGTGAATAACCAGAACTTCTCACCAAAATACAGGAGCTGAAATCACCTGATCAGTTGGAGCACATAGCAGCACACACTTAAAATGCAAATTCACAGTTCACAGTAAATCTGAATTAGAGATTTCTACATTGCCACATTACACACTATGAAGCTACTTTTTAGCTGTTATGATATATTCACAGCTACCTGCCAGTTTTTGTGTATCGAATTGAAACCAACAGGCAAAGCTAATGTGAGCTTGTAAAACAGAAACAAATGATCTAATATTGTCTGATGCAACATTAGATCAAAATGCAGTTTATTATGTATTTATATGATGTAAAATCAAAACAGTCCCCCCCAAAATTTAAATGATAAAACTTTATGCCAATAATTTTAAGCTAACTCGGATTAGCATTAACAGCTTTTGTGTTTCTCCAACCTGCACAGACATTACCATTACAGTACATTTAAATACATATAAGTTTAGTCCCTTTGTTATCTTTAGTCCTTGCTTCTTTCAGTAGAGCTTGTGATGTTACAGTAAGCCAGTGTTGTCATTATTAATATGTAAAATAACTACTTTTCCTATCCAACATGTCTTTACTGGTTCAGGCTCGATCTAAGAGCATTATATTAGCAGGTTTTTACTTTTAAATGTAGTGACCAAGTACACTTAATGTGGCAACATTTGTAATGTACCTTGTATTTTCTGGTAATTTGGCAGAGGTTTTATGCCAGATGCCCTTTCTGATGCAACCCTCCGTGGTGAGAGGGGCTTGTGTTCCCACCTGGAATCTAACTAGTGACCTTTCACTTGCAATTAGCTATGTAACTCTCTCAGTTAGAAAAAAAAAAAATCAATCTAAATACTTTAAAATCAATTTTTAAGACTTTAAAATAATTGTACATCTCAAATTATTTTAAAAGCAAATAAAGTTAATTTTGAATATTCAACATTTACATCTTGTAAATTAAAGTATCCTTACAGAAACAGCACAAAGTACAGACAGTCTACAGCTGTAATGTACATTCAGCATGTGGAATGTAGTGCATTTGGTGTTACTTTTCATTGCTGGTGCTTTTAGTCAAAGGAAGGGACATGAAGGATTTTGCTATTGTAACACAAAAGGGTACACTTACTCAAAATGCTGTCCTTTTTTCAGTGTGAAAAAATAAATTAAATCTCAGTGATCCACAAATCATTACAGAAAACAAAATAAGAAATATTTCTTGAGTCACTATTAATAAAACCGACATCCTAAGGGGAACAACTTTGATACACATTAAAAAAAACAAAACAAAACATTTGACATTTAGAATTGTTCAGATCAACATGTGCAGGAGTTAAAATATGCATTTCCAGCCTCAAATTTTGAAGTGGAAGCTATGATCAAAATGGCATCAGGCAACTTAAGTAACACTTGTTTTCTCGAATGTAATCTGGCATGAGAGTTGCTTATTGTTGCAGTCTGATTAGGTAATCTCAGAAAATTGTTAGTAACCAGTTAGGACCCAGCCCTGGAAACTAGTAAATTACAAAAAACTTGGAAATGAACCACAAACAAAATTAGTGAGGGATTCATGAATAATTCAATCCTGACTTTAAGTTCAAGCTACTTTGGTTACAACTCACACCCACCTTGAGCTATTACCTGAAGCAGATTTAAAACTGAGCAGAAAATTAATATTAAAAACTAAATCAATAACCACATTCATGTTGAGCTACACTCGCTTTCTGGCATCTAAAACACTCCAGTCCAGTTACTGCATTCTGGGTGTCGTTATGGAGTCACATTTTATGACCTTGTGATTAGTGTTTTTATGGCGTAGGGAGGTCTGCAGATGGTCTATGTAAACTTGTCACACTGAGGGGCTCTTGTGGGGCGGTGAAGGAGAGAATTAGAGCTCTGTTACAGCTGAAGGGAATAAACAGAGATGGAGTGCCCTCTTCTGGAAGCTTTTACATTTTACATTGTAAAAGATTAACATGAATGAAATGGTCAAATCAGTGAGTTTTGAATTTAACACAGTCACAACAGTTTTTAACGAATGAAAAAAATATTCATGAAATGTTTAATGATTAATAGTTAATGTTAAAATTAATATTACAGCTGTGTTTTGCGGTTTGTCAGAAATGTAAATGTACCATTTATATATCCAATTTTAAATGTATTAATATGTTTACAGTATAAATATTTATAATATTTTCAAGGTAAGATAATACCTTTGCAGAAGCATTCATTAGCATTTACTAGAATGGAAATATTATTTAAACCCTAAAGTAATTATAATTTGTCATATTAGAGACTGGCAAATTAAATGGGCAATTAATTCACTATTTAAAAAATAAATTTATTAAGGCAAACAGTCCTTTTTAATTGAAGACCAAGTTGACAAAAGAGGAAGGCCACATGTAAAATCAGAGTACTTTACATTTGAAAACATGAAATTACAATAGGTAATTTATTTAAAAAGATTTCAACAAGAATATTTTTCTTTTTTGGCTTAAAACAAACTTTAAAAAGCAGATTGTTGATCAAGTGAAACATTGTTTCACTTTTATATTTCTCACAATAAATTACAGTAAAATCTATTCACAGGGAGTTTGGATTAATCAAAGTATTATGGGTGAAGTCAGGTTAAAATAAAAATTATTTTAAAATATTTAGGATTTTTTGCAAGCAAATTAACACTGCAATTCAGAGATCAATATTTTCTCTAATTTTGAATATGGCATTGCAGTGTGCTATAACCCCTCAAACCATGTTTAGGAGGCAAATAGGGCAACTTAGAGGGTAGATGATATGCATTTAAATTATATTTATATAGCATTACAGAAATAATTGCTCATTACAGAAATTATGTTTGTTTCAGGTGCATCCTCTTATTGAAACTTAAGTCACAGAGGGGTGTGTGTTCCCAGATGTGATGATATTTTTAAACAATGCTCCTACACCAGCAGAGCCCCTGCTGTCTTGGAAACACAGATGACCCTTACATCCTGCACAGCAAGCTGGCATTAACGGGCCATGTGTTGCGCGTTTTACACATTCTTTAACTTTCAGGATCCGGTTTCACCTACTTGGGTCTCTCTGGCGCACATGTACCAACAGACTGTAGAGAGTGAAGAGCAACAACGCAGTATGAGGTTTAATTTGGACAATGGAGGATATAAAATACTACTGTAATAAGTTTTTTGATGGTACAGAAACTTACTTATGCTGTCAGTCCTTAAAAATACTCTAATACAATAAAACACTTTTAACACTGTATTAAATTTATATACATACATAATTATTTGTATACCCTATTTGTAATCCTATTACTATTTATCCCTTCTTATCTCAGATATTCCCTTCAAGTATCAAAAAACATGTGCTGATGACCAGAGAGGAGTGATGACATACATACATGTCATGGTGAAAATGATTTATCACATTGCAGCAACAGATATAACAATATATTTTACATCATTTTTATTTTTAAATTTATAGACATATTTATCTCTACCAAGGAGGTTATGTGATTGTTTTGATTCATCTGATTGTTAGTGGTATTACTCAAAAATGTACCGAGGGATTTGCTAGAAGTTTTTACCTGAAGTGGCACCTGGCCCAAACGAGAATTGATCTGGATCTGGATTTGGAACCAGGAATTTTATGGAAGATTCTTACCAGTGCATTATGTTGCATGTGTTATATCTTCCCAAAAATGCTCTAAATATCACAAATAAAGACCAGATACACTTCTGGATCCAGGAACTAAATTCATTTATCATGCACAGGGGGTTTTCAGCCTTGGTGGAGGTATGCAGTATTGAAGTGCTTGCTTATATGGTAATTTCATTTTGTACACTCTTTGAAAAAGGCAAAAGTAAAAGAAATATTTTAACATTAAATTTTATTTTTATTATCAGTTCCATGAAAAGCTTGTATCTACAGAATTAATATTTTCCCCCAGGAACTTAAAAACTGTGATCCAGTTTACTTCTGTTTTTCCGTAGTCTCCTCGGGTATTTGAAAAGTCACACTTTTAAGGAACATCTGACAGCAGTATTACTATAATGGAAGTGAAGAGCACATGCTGAGGATTTTAAGACTATTGCTACCATTTGCTGAATTCCCAAATGTCATTTATTTTTATTCCATTCTGAGACAATCAGATGTGGCTGTTTTTATGACTGTTGCTGCAGATCATTTTAGAAACACAGTAGTTCTATTAGCTCATAAAACTGAACTGAAAAAACTGGACTAAATCAAATTTCATTTCACAAATCATTACTTTCAGCTCCTGCTGTTTCATTTTCATCCCAAACATGTCCATGAAGGCGTAATGAAGTCGGAGAAACGGCTGACACATGTAAAATGGAAAATATGTAACAAGCACCATAAAAATGCTCCATTGTGAGCTATATTAGGAGTGAAATACATTTCTGGATGGGGTTACTCTTAATGACGCACACACACGGAGGATTAATGGAACTTCAAACGTGTTTTTCTTTGTAATGCATCATTATGAAGCAGTGAATCTGTCAGCGAGGGGAATCTGTGCGCTTTGGTCACCAAGCTGGTCCTACAATTATTACAGAGGCACTTTGAGTCCTTTCACTGAGGGTGGAGGTACATATGGAAAAAAGGCTGACCCAATAAAACTCCCCAACAGGTGTTTTTCTGCACTTTTTTTGACCACATGTACATGGACTCTTGGCATGCTGGTGTCAATTTTATTAAAAAAAATCTGGGTTACTGTGTCAAAAAATATATTTGCTTTTGGCTTTGTGTTTTATACTGTAACACAGTTTCTAACTGTGATACCAGAAATATGGTAATTAAAGGAATGGTTCAACATGATGCATATAAATATTGCATAATGCTTAGCTTAATTTTGCAAATTGAGAAAAATGAACAGGTGGACTGGAATTGAGAAAGCTCAAATAAATAACCATTCTCAGTTTAAGATGCCATTTTAAATCCCAGACCATGGTTAATGCCTTTGTGGAAATAAAGCCAATGGGAAGCAACATCCCACTCTCCCAACCCTGAGAAACAAGCTGATGTGCCAAAGTGATCTGAATTTTCCTCATGATTAATATTGCTTTTAATGCAATAACAGATGGGGAAAAACATAGAGTTATGCTTTATTCACAGTTTGGTAGGTCTAAATTTGCTGAAATATTGCTGTAAAATCAGTGTTTCATGAGATAAAGTACACAGTTGAAATCCATGTCAAATTCCAGGTCAGATCCAGATCAAATCCAGGTGAACTCAAAAAACAAGCCAAGGTGCTGAAGAGTCTTACAAGAAGTCGTCTCATGATTACAGTACATTACTTGGTGCTTTAAAAGTTGGAGAAAGACCATGAAATGTGGGGGGAAAACCAGTCTTTATGCAGACTTGGACTTTATTCACTATAAAAGTGAACACTGATGGGATATTTGTCTCATACATGTAAAATTTTGCCAGTTTTAACATATTTTCCTCTGTAAGATCCAGAAGTCCCATTCACATTTGGACCAGAGAGCTGAAAATAAATAAGTTTCTACTCCTCTGGAGGCATTTTAGGAGTAGAATTACTTCAAAACTTGAAGAGGACCCATTATGATCATTTCCTGCTCCATTTTTTTTATTGACAGACTCCAATACAGTAGCTTTTCATGATTTACAGTTCAAAAACAATCTATATTTCTCCTAAACTGGGGTTTGGTGCAGCCTCTTACTTGATCATCTGAAACAAGTTTTTTCACCTCCCTCTGTTTAAGCCAATCTTCATCTGACTGGGTGCTCCTCGTATAGCAGGTGAGTGGGACTTCTGTCCTCAGAGCCAGAGGTGGGTGCCTGAAATGATCATATTAAGGATATCCCCTCTTAATGACGTCATGCAGATCTAAAAGAGGAAAAAACCTCCCTGAAACCGAATTACTGTCTCACAGGGATTACATATATGTCGATCTCATTATCTTAAACTTTGGTCATGTTTCTATGAGCAGCTACCATTGGAACAATATATATGACTAAGTAAATACAAGAATATTAATGTATTCACTTTTAATTAACAGCAAATGTTTGGTTTTTTTTTTATATTTGACTACTAAAGCAGTCTGTTTGACTCTCCCATGCACTGCACTATTTAATCACAGTTTTTGCTTTACTGTCAGCAATCACATTAAAACATTAATCAAAATGAGTGTGCCTTAAATGGGTTTCAAAGCTGTTTCCAGTCTTTTTGCTGAGCCGACCGGCTCTACTGACTGCTAGATTTTCTACTACAGCCTTTATCAACAAAACTAAGCAGAGTATTTCTCAAAACGCCAAACTTTCCTTTAAGCTTTAATGTCAGAAGTTTGAATGGTGAAGCAGTTTCATGTAGGTTCTGTCTGGAAAGAAAACACATTCTTTTTTTTTTTTACAACCACTGTGTTTTCTAAAGTATCTCTCTATTTAATGATGGCCATATAATTCAGAAATCAGTCTGTGTGCTTCTTTTTTCTGTTCATGTTCTAAGCCACTGTGGCACTTTCCTGAACTCACTCATTTTGGCCCATTTTGCCCACATCTGAGCCCAGCTCCCTCTGTTACCCACTAAGTGCTTAAAAGAAACCCGCTCTGCTTGTCCAGCAGCTTTCAGACTGCCAATCACTGCCACAACTCTCAATGTGCCCAAACTAATTAATGCACGGATTATTCTCTCATAAAACCACCATTAAGGACTTTGTTTCAAATGTCATGTCACACCACTCTCAGATTTCCTCCTGTTTTTTATGATCACTCTCTGTGGTAACCATCCTGTAAGAAAGACATCTTTAATTTGTTTGGATACAGCTGAAAAGGAGGGATATTACATCTATATTTAACTCAGCGGTGCCTCCGCTTGGACAAGCCGGCAGAGGCTAGCTTATTTTTTCAGGTGCTTGTACTTTGGAGAACGGTGAGCCACAACCTTGGAGATTTCCACTCCGCAGAGCCACACTCACTCCAAAGCAGGGACTTCTGGGAAGGCAGTGTGTGTCAGCTGGGATTTGGCAATGGATGCTGGATAATGATGAAACAATTAATCATTGCATGGTCTGCTGCTTCTGCAGGGGAGGAGACGGTGTAGGACATGGAAGATGGCAGCATTTATGTAAACATAGACTCATGGAGACTCCTCATTTACAGCAGTTCGTTAACACCTTTCTGTTAAAGCAGGCTCCCTGTCATTCACTTTTATATTCATGTATTAATATTGATGTATTACTCAGTTTTCTTACTTGTACCACATGCATTTTCTCTCACCCAAAGTGAACCGCAGGCAAGTGGAAAACCCCATGACAGGATGTCAAACTGGGCTTTTGCACCAATGGATGTCAGGGATGAATGACTCGATTAAAATTCTTTAACTTTTTTCCCTCACAGGTTCACATTTTTACATTTTCTGCATGTACATTACAAAGCCAGTTATTTTTCCACATGCCCCGACATTGTCGGGCATGCATACAAGCATGTGAGGGCCATACAAGCTACTGAGAACCATTCTGAGTTGCTCCAAAAAATTTTGCCAAAATGGACCAACCTGACCCATCATTTATTCACTTTGATTTTCGGGGTGTCTTTGAATTCAGCCCTCTGTAGGCTGATCATTTTTTAATTTTCATCAAACAATGTGACATCCTGTCATTCCTAACACACTACCCAGTCCGTATCTGATGTGTTTTTGAAGAGTTCCTTTAATATTTTGAGCAGTGTATTTTTATACTTATATTTTCATTTAAATGCATGCTTATTTTATGTTATTACATACAAAGAATTCTACTGATTTAAGCTTTTTGTTATATATTTGCTCGTTGTGTTCAACTTCATTTTCAACGACTCCAGCCAGGCAATTTCCTAACTTTTGAATAGATAGAGTACATCTTAAGGAATTGCACTGTGTCTTTGTGAATTTTGAAAAAGCATACGATAGGATGTCAAGAGATGAACTGTGGTATTTTATAAGGAAGTCAGGAGTGGCAGACAGCTATGTGAGGGTGGCGCAGAACATGTATGAGGACAGTGAGACACTGGTGAGGTGTGTGGTAGAAGTGGCTAATGGGTTCATGGTGCATTGGGATTACATCAGGGATTGGCTCTGAACCCCTTTGGTGCAGTGGTAATGGACAGGTTGACAAATGAGGTCAGGTAGGAGTCTACATGGACTACAATGTTTGCAGACAACATTGTGATTGTAGTGAGAGTATGAAGAAGGTGGAAGAGAGAATGGAGACATGGAGGTATGGACAGGAGAGAAGAGGAATGAAAGTCAGTAGAAGCAAGACAGAGTACATGTGTAAATGGGAGGGAGGGAGGTGGAATGGTGAGGATGCAAAGAGTAGAGGTATTGAAGGTGGATGAGCTTAAATATGGAGTCAACCATCTAAGGCAACAAATAGTACATAAGAGAGGTGAAGAAGAGAATGCAGGTAGGGAGGGAGAAAGAATCTGCTGTGACAGCCCCTAACAGGAGCAGCCAAAAGATCTTATCTTATCTTATGACCACTGCCATGTTTTTTTTTTATTTGTTTGTTTGTTTGTTTGTTTGTTGTCAGATGTGGCTATAATTGACTAGACAATATTCAGTAATAATAGTGAGCCTGGTTAGTAAGTTGCCATGATTAACTGTATGACTGCATAGTGCAGACACATACCTATAAGTAACAAAGAAATTAAATATTAGCACTGGAATACAAACTTCTTGGATGGACTGTACCACACAGCAAGCCATAATATTAGTTAGATTATTCAATTAAAAAGTGCTACAGGACCTGTTTGCTGGTTCCGGGTAGGGAAGATGGGGCCTAGTAGAAATCTGCTGGCTACAGCTGCCTGTGCCAGCATCCACCTGTCAATCAAAGCAGCCACGCCCTTAACTTAGGACTTTAAGAAAATTCAACCAGGTGAGTTATTTAAAAAATTAGTAACTTTACTGTATAGTATAAAGGTATATATGCTGTTTTGTGGAATTTAAAAAAAAAGGTCAACCCGAAAAATCTTGGGGATCAAACCTAGAATCTTAGACAGATGACTTCCACTTTCAGAGGGCAGACGTGATGTGGTCTGATTCTGAACAGAAAGATTAAAGTCTCTATTAAGTTTCAACAACTGATTCTTCTTTAATAATACCACTTGGAACTCACTGTCATGGTTAAGAACTTTCTAAAGTATGCCAATGGTGACTTTCTATGCATCCATCATGTCCACTGTTGTCTCCTTCCCAGGTTGTGGATAGGAAGCTGGTGAGAAAAATGTGCTTAATTTATAAAATCTATGAAAATACAATCCTGTTTTTGTTTACTATGGAATCCATATCTAGAATTTAGAGATTTTTTAAAGGGATTTAAGGCTTGACTATTATTTTTTATTACAAAACTAACAAAATTGTAGCATTAAATTTGAATTTTCTGAAGAATGCCATTATTGCCTGTGGCTTTAAGTTCAAAGAAGCAAAGATCTTACTGCTACAGTGGCCATGAGTGGCTTGATTTTGACAGAAGCCAGCTAGATTTCTGAGCAAGTCGTAACCATGATCAGAAATCTAGCCAGCTCAAAAGGTTACAGGCACCAATGCACCTTAGGCTGCTCCCTTGTATTTCCCCAAAAGAGTCACCACAGCAGATGACTCTGTGAGGATAATTTGGCAGAGATTTTGCACCGGATGCCCTTCTTGATGCAACCCTCCCATGGTGAGAAAGACTTGTGTCCTCACCTGGAATTGAACTGGGGACCTTAGCTTATAAGGTGAATGTGTAAACTACTACAATAGGCACCAATAAATCACAACAAAAGCTTCTTAAGACTAACAGTGATTAACAGAAAGTATAAAGTTGCAGGAATATTTTTTTCGGCCTTCTTTTCCTCTCCACTGTCCTTCTGGTATAAAAATAGACAACATAGCCTTCCAAAAACACAGAGGTGTCACCCAAGGCTCTGCCCCTTCACTTTAGTAAAAATCTTGACCCTCACAAAAGAGCATGACAAGAGAAGAGCCAGAGATGTTTTCATGTTCCTTTCTTGATTTCTCCTGCCTGACATAATGCTGCATAAGTGAGAGGCAGGAAAGAAAAATAGCGACAGTTATATGATACATTGTGAGTGGAGCAGAAAGATGGACAGCCAGCCAGACACACAGACATACAGAGTTAAAGGTGAACTAATGATTTGGGCAGAGAAAGAGAGAGCGAGAACCGAAGAGTGGCAGCGTGTTTGTACAGCTGAACACAAGCTGAAGAAGCCCAGGTCCCCCTCTCACACTCCATTAGGCCCTAAGCTCCACGGAGTGCTGCACTCAACACATAAACAGGCTCCTGGAAAAGCTCCAGGATGCATGGGAGAGGCAGGGGGACGCCAGGCTGGCCAGCAAGAAACAACTGTCTTTTCCCATCAGTGCAGTGCCTCCAGACTACAGAGAGAGAGTGCATAGACAAGATGGACACAAAGGAACCTAGATTAAGGCCAAAGGTTTCCAACAAGTCCTGCAACTAAACCACTGCATTGGTCATTTGTTCCTACTGTCTGAAATTACCCATGTAACCTAAAAAAACAGTGTTTCATCTTTTAAAAAGTTCTAAAGTCTCTGTTAGGAGGTGAGGTGGCAAAGGAACAACTCTGCCTTTTGACTGGGAGACTGGAGCAGAAGACTTGTCTGGGATCATTTTTATGTTTCACTTTAATTTGCTGTTAAGGTCAGGTCCAGGAAACATCTTGGTTTGGTTTAAATTTAGACCCTTTTAGGATATTAAAATGTTAAAAAGCTCAGTTTGCTGGGTTATTAGGGTGGTGAGTTCTGCCCCAACTAAAAGTGATGACAGGCGCACATACTGTATTTTACATGTACTTTTTAACACAACCACTAGAGGCTGCCTAATTTTAAAATGTAACTATAGGTCATGATAACTGCACATACAACAAAAAGGATCCTTTTCTGAGGGAGGACAGCAGTGAGAATTACCTGAGACTTTTCAAACTTGGAAGCCTGGAAAACAATATTTGAGGCAGGCTTGGTTATTTAGGTAGGTTTTCCTTTCCATGAGGTTCACCAGATGTGGTAATGCATCCAGCTCATGATCCATCAAAATTCACAGGTTATTGTAATGTGTGAAGTACAGATAGAAAGTGTTACCTTTTCTTGTCATTGGTTGGTTGCATTGCACAAACTAAAGAGAATTAAAATCCAGTGAGGAGATAGTCATATCCAGGTCAAATTAACCATGCCTTCCTAATGTGGGAGTCAACCAGTAGAACCACTCCCTTGATGATGCTGACCAATAAGAACATGATCATCACCATCAATCAGGATACAAGTGGTGCACAGACTGAGTGGCAAAGTGATATTTCAAGCTATCACAACAATTTTCGCAGTAGGTTTACCATCTAAAAGAGCCCCACAAGCCAGTGTAGTCCTAGTGCTGGTCCCGAGCCCGGGTAAATGGTGAGGGTTGCGTCAGGAAGGGCATCCGGCGTAAAAACTGTGCCAAATCAAATATGCGGATTCATAACACGACTTCCATACCGGATCGGTCGCGGCCCGGGTTAACAACGACCGCCTCCGGTGCCGTTAGCCAACAGGGTGCCGGTGGAAACTATGCTACTGTTGGCCGAAGACCAAGGAGGGGGAGAGGGGAAAGCGTGTTAGGAGGCAGAGAGGGAGAAGGAAAGGTAGGAGGGTGGAGGTGAGAGTAGGGACTTTAAATGTAGGGACTATGACTAGTAAAGGGAGAGAGCTGGCTGATATGACGGAGAGAAGGAAGGTAGATATATTGTGTGTGCAAGAAACCAGGTGGAGGGGAAGCAAGGCTAGGAACATCGGATGTGGATTCAAACTGTTCTACTATGGTGTAGGTAGGAAGAGAAATGGA
>VUQH01082411.1:0-15511 GCA_015106775.1 Etroplus canarensis | reverse complement strand
TAATATATTACTCATATGTTTGCATATTGTTTTACTGCTGTTGCTTGATCCTTGAAGTAAGAAGTAAGAAGTAATTACTATAGAAAAAGCTGATTTGAAAGTTCAAGGTCTAGAAGTTGATGTGATTTGAATTGGGTTATATAAAATGATTTAATGCTGTTGCTTTGCCCCTGCTAAATTGCTTAATAAATTTATATTCCTGCATTTAAAGAATTGATTCTGACTATTCCCTAAATCTTCTCAGTCATGTAAATGCTAAGTTTTATGCAAGTTACATCTAAAAGGTTCTGAAAGGTTAGTCTAGTTTTATGTCCACCTACAAAAACAGCCCCCTTAGGGTGAACTGTCCTCATCCTTAAAACTTATTCCTAGCTAATTTACCAACTAAGGTCCCACGGGGAGCTGCCAAACCCACGTGCCCCATACCCCACCTGTCTCTGGCTGCCAGGCAGTAGTGGGTCGCGGGGGCAAGATAGGGGGAGACGTGGGGTGAGTCTTCTTTGAAGGCGAAGCAGTGATAGCTAGGCGAATCCCCTATTCCCAGCTTAAGTGTACTCCAGGAATTCTGGCTGAGTAAGACTCATCCGACATGGAATACCGGACCCTTTAAATGGAGAGCTGGGGAAGCATTCGTCCTGAAATTGGGCCAGTGCTTTAAACCCGGGAATAACACCACCGTGTAGCGTCCTCTCCTCTTTTAACAACCGTCCATAAACACCTGGAAACTGAGGAGACCAGCTGCTGGACCTTTGGGACAGGAATGTTGTCACATTCTTGTCTGATATAGGATTCCAGTTGCTCAACAGTCCTGGGTCTTTTTTGTTGAGTTTTATGATGCATCATATCTTCCGTGATTTCCAAAAAGAATGTCAAATGTCCATTCCTCTGATCACAGATCAGTTGTCCACTTTGTCTCAGTCCATTCTAAATGAGCTTTGGTGCGTGAGCTAGTGTTTTTCATGAAATGGTAAAATGTCTCACTGTCAGCATTTTAGAGGTTTTCTGTGTTCTTTTGTGAAGAAAATATTGGTTAATGAGATTTGTAAACCACTGTGTTGTGTTTTTAATCTGTATTTTCCACAGCGTCCCAACCTTTTGGAAATTAGGGATGTAAATTGCACCATACATCTGTGGAATGATCAAAATAGTGGTTTGACAAAATAACTTAAAGGCTGCAGAGGCAGGCTGCAACTGTCACAGGAGTTTCTAATGAGGCAAAAAAGGGGGGGGGGGAAGCAGATCAACACCACACTTTTAAGCAAAGAGTAATTGAAATATGTGTCTAAACACTGGTGTCCTCCATGATGAGAACAATTGAATCTATCATGAAGAATAAAAGTTGAATAAATGAAGAATTGGGAGAAAAGTTTGTTCCTACTGTTGGATGTGCATTTATATCGTAGGAACTCTAAACTACGTTGAATTTTACATATGAAGAAAAGCCCTGCTCTTGCACTCTCAAAAGTAACACAATTACTGGAGGGTAATAGAGTTTTGAATCATTTGACATTTAAGTGATGCGGCACAGGGCTCATTTCTGTGTTATACAGAATTGTATTACAACAAACTTAAAGTGTCTGAACAATGTTAAAATGAATACAATAATTAGAGAAAATGACTTGCCACAATACGCAGGAAAAGTGCTCTGTAACAGGTTATTGGGCATCTGACGTCTGTCAGTATCCTCATTTTAGATTGATTGCATTGAGCAGCAGCCTGCCTCTTCATCACCACTAAAATAGACATTAATCCTCTACCCCTTCATGCCGCGTGATTAAGAGGTTTACAGACAGTTAAAAGATAAACACGGGATTTTACTTTATCAGCTGGTTTCATTTATCAGACTTTTTTGTAACTGAATTGTTCGATTTATGTTTAAGTCTGGTTTGATGTTAGAATAGCGTCCCTCAAGCTTGACATGTGAAATAAAATAGTCTTTAACTTTTAGCAGAGTTGATGTAAAATTGGCATGAATGCCAGGTCAGTACAGTGCTGGGTTAATGCCTAAGCCTGTATATGTTACACAATACTGCAGGACAGTGCAAAATGGCCAGCAGTCCTAAAAGTGAATAACCTCACAGCACACTTGTTTTGGCCATGTGGGTAATCTAATAAGAGCTTTGTGATTAGACTTGGAATTTTTATCTTTTGACAAAGCCTGAAGCTTTTTGACATCTCATTAGCTCAGCTGAATGGATAGATTGAATTTCTGCAAATGTGAAGAACAGAACATAGCTGAGATTTTATTCCTCTATTCTGACATTAGCCGTTGCCAGAGGCTTCCTATTTTGGCTTGTTCGCATGGTCAAAACTTGTCCATTCAATTTAATTCAGTTTTATTTATATAACACCAGTTCACAACAAAAGTCACCTCAAGAGACTTCACACTGTGAAAGATCCTACAGTACTAGATAGAAAACCCCAACAATCAGACCATCCCCTATGAGCAGCACTTGGCAACTGTGGGAAGGAAGAGCTCTCTTTTAACAGGAAGAGACCACCAGCAATACCAGACTCAGGGAGGGGCAGCCAGCTGAGGGGAGAGAGAAGAGAGACATGCAGCAGTAGCAAATGCATGTGGAGTGAAAAGAGGTGGGCGGTGGCTGTGGCTCAGGAGATAGAACGGGTTGTCTTCCAACAGAAAGGTTAGTGATTAGATCCCTGGTCCACATGTCAAAGCGTCCTTGGGCAAGACTCTGAACCCCAAATTGTGGAGTGTGAATATGTGCCTAAAGCCATAGAATAAAGTGCTGTATGAATGGGAGAATGAGGCTTGTAGTAAAAAGAGCTTTGGGAGCTCAGTTAGAGTAGAAAAGCACTATTTAAGCACCAGTCTGTTTACTATAGTACTCTTACATTTTCCCCCATAACATCCTACTGTTCAGTTAATGTTCTATGGAGAACCAAAACACAAATTAAGTGTACAGATTACTTGACTTAGCTGTACTAAACTTTACTTTTAACCTGGCCTGTGTGGACAAATTCTTCTGAAGGAAATAAATATTTACTGATAATTAAAACCAAATGTTTTTTCTATGTATTTCTTCACATTTGAATCCCGGCTCATATTTCTGTGTGTGTGAGCTAAAAAGAGAAAGCTTGAACAGACATAGGCTCAAAGTGGTGTAACCATTGTTTGTCCAGGTCAGCAGTGTACATGCTTGTACACGCTTAAAGCTTGTCACGTTGAGGGTTTTTCCATTGTTGGTTGGAAAACTAACAAAAATATGCAAATAGAAGTAATTTTTGTTTGGATCAGGGTCATGGTTAATGGGGAGGATTTGCCTGAACAAAGTTCACAGTAGGAGCCTCAGGCTACAAAGGGAACACCAGAAACCCAAGAGAGCATAGGGCAGCTGTGTGCTCTCAGACATCATACTTGTACATTACAATGACTTTTTATTAAGACCAAGGCCGGCTACACCTAGAGAACCAGTTCTCTGTCAGGCACCACACCCAACACAGTCAGTCTGAGAAGCATTCACTGACACACTGCCTAATGGTAACACTCTTCACAAGTGATGCCAACTATGAACAGCACTTAAGTTAGGTGTTTGATGGTATGACCAAAATTACTATCAGGCTTTTTGAAGATTGAAGTATATCACAGTATGATGAGTATTTTTGTTTCTGTATACACAGGTTTTTGCATTGGTTTACGGTGTCTCATTTTTTGCCATGTGTATATAAAATATAAAATCATTTTAATGTCGTCATGAAAAAGGAAACAAAGAAAATGACACAAGCAAAACATTAAATCTACCTGCTTGCTTAACATCATCAGTGATGACCTAATCCTGTGCTTTTAAAGTATGTATACATTAATGTATCCACAGTACAGATGTGAAGTATGGCTTTGAAACAAACTACTGTATTTGGACCTATTCTTCTAAACTTTGAGGCACAGGTGATTCTGTCCCAGGGTAAAAACGCCACATCTTTACCTCACCTGGTTATCTGGCACTGTGTGTGGACGACCTGCCTGAGCCCCTCCCACTGTGAAATTCCAGCACAGAAGCAGCGTGACCCGAAATGAACAAGACGTCTAATTTTTTAAGACTGAAAAACTGCAACGGCTACTTTCTTGGCTGCAGGACTGATGAGCTAATGCCATGATGACGCATCCATCTGTCCACAATTCACAGTACAGTCTGTCGTAATATTATCAAACTTATACACACTGATCACGTATTGGGTCTTCACCCCTGTTGTGCTCAAGATCAAGGTTTCATTTGTGGTTTTACAGGCACTTTTCCATTTTCACAAGAATTGCTACTCCTGCAAGTCTTGGCCTGGATTGTACTGTTCATAAAATGAGTGTTTGCTTGTGTCCCTCTGCCACTTATACATAAATGCCATAATTAAGTTAAGGCTGTGGCTCAGGAGGTAGAGCGGGTCGTCTTCCAGCAGGAAGGTTGGCGGTTCTATCCCTGGCTTCTCCAGTCTACATGTTGAGGTGTCCTTGGGCAAGACACTGAACCCCAAATTGCTCCTGTTGCATCCATCGGAGTGTGAGTGTGTGTGTGATAGTTAAAACGCGTTTAAAGGCATAGAATCAAGCGTGTGAATGAGGCTTGTAGTGAAGTGCTCAGTTAGAGTAGAAAAGCACTATATAAGCACCAGTCCATTTACTATTTACCATTGCTGTTAAAGGGTGATGGAAAGGCATTTATGTTAACTGAGTGTTTGCTGTTTTTCATTCCAGATACAAGCCCTTCTTCCCATTCCAAGTGCAGCCCCCTCTGGGTTCAGCCTGCGATTTGGATCTGTCAGTCCAGGAAAGCCGGCTGGTGGAAGGCCGCCTCAGAGTCACCCTCATTGAATGTAGCAGGTGAGACACATTATTTCCCTCTGTAGCCCTCCACACTTCTGTCCGCATACTCCTGTGTAATTTGATCTGAGGTCGTCTTTCTTGCTGTGCACAAGGTCCTTTTGTTTCATTTTAGGAAAACTTGGAGCCACCTCACAAACTGGCTGTGTTTTCACTTTGTTGTGGCAGTTTAGTCATGTAGCACGGGGCTATCACACCATAAATATACAAAATTACTTTATGTAAGTACGGAAGTGATGTTGCTGCCAATGGTTTATATGTGCTCACAAAAAATAGGATAACTGTTGCAACCTTTTTTGATCTGTTGAAATAATGGAACATTAAAACAAATGCATATCAATCAGACTACTCTAACCATATAAACATTCAGTTTGTTGCAAAATGGGCCCAAATAAACTGATGAAACTCACATGCACACTGTATACAATATAGAACTCTTTTTTTTAGACATGATTAAAAGAAAAACTAGGTCCCTGTGGTCACCACTAAGATACCTTTGGCTGCTCCCTTGTACTCTTCCCAAGGAGTCACCACAGCGGATTAATCCGCATTGGTAATTTGGCAGAGGTTTTATACCGGATGCCCTTCCAGACGAGACCCTACATGGTGAAAGGGGATTGGGTCCCCACCTGGAATTGAACCAGGGACCTTTTGCTTGCAAGATGAATGTGTAAACCACTACACTATGGAGACATACTATGTGATCACTAAAGGTCGTCTTCTTCTTCTTCTTTTGACTGCTCCCGTTAGGGGTCACTACAGCAGATCATCTGCCTCCATCTCACCTATCCCTGCATCCTCTTCCCTCACACCAACCCTCTGCATGTCCTCCTTCACTACATCCATCAATCTTCTCTGTGGTCTTCTTCTTCTTCTTCTCCTGCCTGGCTGCTCCATCTTCAACATCCTTTGTCCAATATGTCCACTATCCCTCCTCTGAACATGTCCAAACCATTTCAGCCTTGCCTCTCTGACTTTCTGTCCAAACTTCTCAACCTGAGCTGTCTGTCTGATGTACACATTTCTAATCCTGTCCATCCTGGAGATTTTTGCTGGTCACTCCCAGCAAAAATCTCACCATCTTCAATTCTGCCACCTCCAGCTCTGCCTCCTGTCTTTTTGTCAGTACCACCATCTCCAAACACATCACAGCAGGTCTCATTACTGTCTTGTAAACCTTCCCTGACTCTCGTCTCCACCCACTCCACCCTGCCTGCACTCTCTTCTTTACCTCTCTTGTGCTCTGTCCATTGCTTTGGATGGTTGATCCCAAGTATTTAAACTCATCCACCTTCACCACCTCTGCTCCTTGCGTTTTCACCATTCCACCTCCCTCCATCTTATTTATTCGCATGTACTCTGTCTTGCTTCTACTGACTTTCATTCCTCTTCTCTCCAGTGCATACCTCCACCTCTCCAGGCTCTCTTCTACTAAATGTATATCTCCAAAAAGCCCCAATTTCTTCATGAATGCTGACCTGACCCAACTTAACGTGCTGTGAGGCTAGAGTTCATGGTCAGTTCATTTATACTGATTTTTTAAATTCAAATTGGATGATAAAGAACCAACATATGCAGCAGCAAAGTTGATTCCTTAGCATCCCTGAAATTTTTGAAATGATTTTACTGCCAGCACCAGCATGAAAGGATATGACCCCACAATCAATTAATTTGTTTTTTTTGTGCAGATCAGATGAATTTGCAGAATTTGCAGGGATATTGCTGAAAATGTGAAAAATTGATAGAAAACGTAACGTGGTGGCCAGTCCATGTTTTGAAAATGGGCAAAAATCTAATCAGTTCTAGCTGTTACGGAGGTCTATCGCTGTGCCAAAATTCAAAATCCTGCATCAAATAGTTTTTGCATTATCAAGCTCACATGAAGGGTTAGTGGTGACGTTGGTGGCATGGCTCACAATGAATGGAGCCCACGATCAAATGGGTTTTCATTTTGTGCAGATAGGATGAATAATCACTAAAAATGCAAAAAAAACATGATGCCACCTAGTGGCAAATCCACAAGTTCAAAATAGCTGAAAATCCAATCAGTTCCACATCGTGTTTCAAATGGTTTTTGTGTGATCACAATTACACAGAGGATTTGCAGCAGCAGCCCTGATGAGTCCTGTTTTTTGTCGTTATAATGAAATGAAAAGAAAACAAATACAACCCCCTCATGAGTCAACGCATGACAATACTTTTTCAGTATCAGTATATACAGTCAACATAAATGATCTGTGAAAGTTACAGGTTGAAGCTACAGCCTATGTTTAAGAATTTACCAATTTGGGATGAATAAAGATTTATCTGTCTGTCTGTCATAAGTGTCATAATTTAGAACATCAAGCCAAACAAACAAAATCATACAAACACTACAAATCAGCTCTAATTATCCCTTTTATTCTTTCTTAAATGTTTACATGTACGTGATTCTCTCCTCACAACGATTTCACGAGGTTACTCCCTTAACTGAAACTTTCTCTCATTTTAAGCAACTTTGAAAAATTCCAGGTAATGATCGACTTTATCACTCATGGAATTTTGAAGTAAACCATATTTTTATACTTTAGAGCTTTTATTCTAACAAAGTGGATTTTTTTTTTGTTCTCTCTGAGCAGTTTTACTAACAGATGGCTTTCTTCTGAAGCATAAGAACAGAATTTGTAAATGTGTTGATGAAACCAAGATTAAACTTTTTGGTCACACTTCCGAAACGTATGTTTGGCACAAAAACAACACTGTGCATGACCAGAACATCATCATACCCACGGTGAAGCATGGTGGTGGCAGCATCATGCTTTAGGGTTATTTTTCTTTGGCTGGAACTGGGGCTTTACTCAAGCTGGAGGGACTTACGAACAAATACCAGTCAGTCAGAAAGCTGCGGCTTAAGAGGAAGCTCACCTTTCAGTTTGACAGTGACTCCAAGCATACCCCCAGATCAACCAGAGAATGGCTTTACCAGAAGAAAATGAAAGTTTAGGAATTGTCCAGCCAGAGCCCAGACCTATATCTAATTGAAAGTCTGTGGGGTGATCTGAAGAGAGCTGTGCACAAGAGATGTCCTCACAGTCTGACAGATTTGGAGCACTTTTGCAAGTCAAGATATGCCATGCTGATAGACTCCTACCCAAAAAGCTTAATGCTGTAATGAAAGCAAAAGCTGCTTCAACAAAGTATTAGAGTGTGCACACTTATGCAACCAGCTTTTTGTACATTTTTTTTATTTTTTATATTTTCCCCCCTAACAGATTAGTTTCTTTTTCAGTGAACTGTACAGGTTATAGGTCAAACACAGGTGGAAAAAGTTTTGAAAAGATTTGTTGTGGTCTCATCGTTTTACATCAGAAAAACCTGGGATTTGAACAGGGGCGTGGTCACTTTCTATCCACTGTATGTACTTATTGTTGGCTTGTTAACTTGGCAGCACATAGAAGTTTAGCCCACTACAGTGTAGTGTGTGCGCGTGCACTCGTGGAGACCTAATTGTCCAGTGCCGTCATGTTGTGGGAAGCCGAAACAAATTTTGGCTGATTTTAGAGCCATTAGTGAATGGAATACTTAAGTCTTGTGATCAGTGTGACATTTAGTGTGAGTGTGAAGTCAGGTTAGAAAACAGTCAAGTCAGTGTTCTGTCTGAAGATCTGCCTGAGGGGAAAGCCCTCAGTTCTTTGTTTTTTGTCTCATTGAAGCAGCTGAACATGCAGTACATGACCTGACTGTAGGTTATCTCAGTGCATACTGTACTGTGATAACTGGCTGGAAAAAGTGGGTGAGAATTTGCTAATGAGTATTACACTGATAATACTGATACTGATTTGTCTTCATTCTATGGTTGATGAAAACTTTCTGGTCAATCAGTATTTCATATTAAGGTTTTTCATGCAAACTAAAAAAATAGCCAAAAAATCTAACAGTCAGCCTTTCATGTGAAACATGAATGAAACCCTGATTAAAGGATGATCATCTTTTGTTCCAGGGGCAGCTGTCATTACCTCTTCAAACCCTCTGGCACAGGCCTAGAAATGTTTTTTATTTTCATTTTTCCCCTCAGAGGGCCCTGCTTGCTTTCATAAAGTAATCAGAGGGCCCCACTGTACAGCTGAATCCAAACATGGTTATAGATTCCAAAAAAAATAAAAATACATTCAATGTAGTGGCGGCATTTGAATTGGCCTACATCTTGTCCATTGTCTGTTATGCACAGAAAATTGCCATCAGTTATTCTGCTAGAAAGGGTAACGGCATTTTATTTTCTTTTTTTAGGGATGGTAGGGTGGTGGGGGTTTGTTTTCCTTTTAAGACATTGCAGGCTGGGTTGAAATGGGGCTGCATTTTGCTTATGTGTGTTTTAGCATATACAGACCCACTTATATTGGAGTCCAAGCTTCTTCTCACTAGTCTCTTTCTCCTGTGACAAACACCCCCCTTCTCTCTCTAAGGTTGGCATGTTTAAATTTTAATTGGACAAAGAGTCAAATCAATTAGCCCAGGGCAGCTCTGATGGAAAGCCCTGTCCTCTGTTGCCTTGGAGAAACAGAGCTGTGTGTCAAACCGCTGGATCATCTATTAATAAATCATGTCCTGCCCACTTTAAACATTCATTCCCTCTCCTTCCCTCATTCTACAGCTGCATATCTGTACTGTCTTTACTGCCAAGATCAGTATGTGCAACTGAATGTTGGAGGTTTACTGTTTAAAAAAAAAAACCCAAACCTGTAGTACATAGGAAATGTCCAGCAGGGGGAAGCATCTTTTCATTTAGCACTTGGCAGAAGAAGCAGTAAAGGACTCTTGAGGAGGCTTGCTGTTACACCTCTGATCATGTGTGTATTTTTAACTGGGACAGCAGTAAGGAGCTTTTCTTTCAGAGATGAGAGGAAACTCATCTGATGCAGAGGCTTCAGCACTGCAGAGGGCACCCAAATATGTAGCAGGGATTTCAAGGAAAGACACCTGGGAATGGCCAGTAGACAACACTACTGAGACATAAAATAAAAAGATAATTCATCAATTAGTCTCTCAACCAAAATTTGATCTAAAACAAATTTTAGAGTCTTTTAGATCATGTGTGCTACTGTTCAAGCAAAATGATCCAAAACGAATGTGTTCCCGCTTCTGAGACTGGAACGTTTCCCACTTTTCCTGCTGTTACATGACAGTTAATTGAACAAAACAACCAATCAGAAGAAGTCACCTTGGACTGTTTTTGAACACATTATATACAGAGTTAGTCAGCAGTTGAATAAGATGCTCAGCAGATGAACAGATAAAGAAAAACTTGAGCTTGCATTTGTCGGTTTTACAAGGACGTCACTTTTCAGCTCTCCCTACTTGATAAATGCCCTGATAAATAATAAATAAAGCTTTAAGCGTTTGCAAATGAAGATCAATAAAAGGTTTATAACCTCAGCTCATCATAAAGGGAACAAGCTAAAGATTCGTTTTACCACTGTAAGATTTACTGCTGCAGGTCTCTGAGGTTACAGCTGTCAAAACACTACTCAGCTTTATTTATGTAGCATCACAAAAGTGCAGCTTAAAATGTTTGACATGGAAGGCCAAAAAAAAGGACAAAAAGCTGTGATAAATCAAAATGATCGAATCGTATTGTAGGTCAAAAAGCTAACATTTAAAAATAAAAAATGTGTAAGATGCCCAAAGATCAGGACTCATATAGACAGCATAAAACAGTATCAGAAAGCAACAATAAAACCGTACAGTTTAGAATATATAGATAAGTCACTAAAATGACTACATATATATTTTAAAATCACAAGCCCACCCCAGATTCAGCAGCTTGTAGAACCACCTTTGGCAGCAGTAAGTTGAAGCCATGTTTTTCTGTATGATTTTAGCGGGCTCTCACATCAGGAATCAGGAGGAATTTGGCCCTTTCTTCTTTTTAGCTTCGCTTCAGTTCATTGAGCTTTGCAGGAATTCATTTATGCACAAGCTCTGCATTCACAAACGTATACTGATATTGCTGCATCCTTTTTGACAGCAGTTCTCAAACCACCCAGGTGAAAAATAGAAGTGGTGAACAGACAGGTTTTTTATTTGAAAAGGAAAGAAACAAATGTTTGCTGATGGCTCTAATAATATGCACTTTGAAGTAAAATTTAACATGGATCCTTTTTTATTGTTCATGATAGTTCTCTCCAACCCAACATCTGCAATATTAACTCTCTACACTTTCAAATCCCGTCTAAAGATGTTTATTTTAAAGTAGCTTATTCATTGTACGTATATTTATTCATACTTTTATTGTCTGATAGTTTCATATGTTGTCAATGTGCATTATCTGTCATTTGTAAGGTGACCTTGGGTTCCTTGAAAAGCACCTATAAATAAAATGTATTTATTTTTTATTATCAGATATCACTCTATTGGTAAACATGATTGTTTTAATTGTTGCTGTAGTTCTTATCTTTTTTATATCCCTGCAGACTGTTCATCCTGGGCTCCTATGACAGAGAAACCTATGTTCACTGCACTGTGGAGCTAAGCAGCCACCAGTGGAAGGAGAAGACGCGCAGCTCCATTAAAAAGGTAAAGGAAACTAGTTTAATAACTTCTCTTATTCCATTTCTCTGTAATAGACCATGGAGTGTTAAAAAGTCAAAACCTTTTGGCTTTCTTACCAAAGTCCAGGACAATTCAGGGTCAGGGTCTGCAAGGACCAGTATGAGATAAAGAAGCATCTTTTGAGCTGTAGATCATGCAGAGATACTCTGCTAGAGTCCAAGAGTGGAAAAGTGAAGTTTGAGTAGGCACAGTAGGCCTACTTTAGAATTCCAGGACAGGGTACTGGCCTCTCCGCAGTGCCTTTTGCATCTACAAATATTAGAAATATCAACAGTCCCTTCTTAAAACCAACAGAGGGCGCTGCTCCACTGCTCTCTAAGGAGCACCTATTTTAATAAACTATGCAGGTTTTTTTGTTTGCTTTAAATTTGCGGCCCAGCAACTGAAATAACTCCCAGGTTTAATGTTACAGCTTTTGGTCACATAAATAACAATTAAATATGCAGGCAATTATAGGATGAATGCCAAGTGTTAAACGTTATCTCATTCCAGCAATGAGCCTCTGAATTGTGTTTAAAAATTGAACTTTTTAATCAGTCTGATATGTAATACAAACACTTCCTGTGCGGATGCAGCATATTGGACACCTTGTCATACTGACACAATAATACAAGCTTATTTTCATCTTCCTTGCACTGATGAGATTGTCCCATTGTTGACATTTTCAGGGGCAAAGAAAATTTCCAGGCCCCTGTGGCAAACCCTTTCTAATTGCTGCAATTTAGAGATATTACAGTTATCACATCAGGCTTGGTTGGAAGTGACTAATGAGCGTTTTAGAGGGAAATGTCAGGCCTAATTACTGGCTCTGGCTCCAGCAAAGCCTGATGCCCCTGTACCTGCCACACACTCCTGAATGACATTTGCAGTGCCTCAAAAGATTATTTGTATTGTGGTGAACAGTAATTGCCCTGTGTGGTTTTCTCCTGTTGTGTTAAATGACTTTGGGTGAGTTCATGTCTCATCCAGCAGGGGGCATTAAAATATCAGAACAAAGCACCTTCGCATCCTCTCCCATTTTTTTCATTCACCGTATTTACAAAATATTAATGAGAAACTTCTGTTTCTGCTTTATCATAGTAAAGTTTAGAGTTTTAACTTGTTCTTTAGTGTCAGTTTTACTTGTTTCTTTATGAAATATATGCTTTTAAAAAAAACCTTTTTAAACAAGAAACCTGTGATAGTGATGTGGATGCTTGGGTTTTGCACAGTCATGGTTATCAGGTAATCTTGACTCTGCAAAGTTAAATAAGAAAGTATTTGAAAATACAGTATAAATTCTAAATATGATCTCTGTTTCTGGTCCGTGTCAGTACTCTCACTGCAGCATTTTGGATCAGCTGAAGGCTTTTCAGGGAGCTTGTAGAACAGCCAGACCATAGTCATGCCTAGAAGTAATAACTGCACAAACTCTGTTTTCAGCATCACTCTGAAACCAGATGTTTCTAATGCTAGTGATATTGTGCAGTCAAGAGGTCCATTTCAGTAACTAGAATGACTCCTGACCACAGCAGCCTGTATCTGCATACCTGTCAACCATTCAGAGCAGCCACAGCCCTAACTTTAAGTCTTGACAAAATATAAATGGTGGAGATATAAAAACTTAGTTTTTACAAAGAGGGAAATTAGCTTTGAAATCAAAAACTTATTTGTACTATGCTATGAACAAGTTAATTTCATGGCTGAAACTCTGCATTTGAACATGGAACTCTATGGAGATTAATTTGCTTGTGGAGCCTCAAGTGGCCAATGGAGGAACTGCAGTTTTAGGCACTCGTATTGACCTGATTTTTCAGCCTTGGAGGTTGCTGCCTGAATTAAGTTGCAGACTGCTCTTGCTCTGTGCTGACACACTACAGCTGACTAGCTACCTTACTAACAGTAAGCTAATAAGCATAAGTGACACAGCAGCTGCAGGGGCGGGGTTTTCCTAGTTACTGTGTTGAAAAGGGCCAATGATGCAGTTGTCGTTTATTCATTTTAGGGCAATGCAATGCAGATGCTGCTCACCTGCAGCCTTAACACTAACGGCTCTTTATTTCATACGTTCCAAAGCATGGCGCATCTTACACTAATGTTACACACGTAAAGCCGTCCCCCAGAACTAGCTGGCACAAGCCATGCTCAGTTGAAATTGCAGTAATATATGAACAGTTCCACACTCGACTAGTACAGCCATCAGCATAGCCCTCTCCAAGTGGACCCACTTCAAAGCACTTGTATCCCTTTTTTGTTAATAAACGCATACAAATGCAGATTCACGGTGGCATTTGAGCCTAATTTATCAGACTTCTCCAGTCTGCATGTCCCCAGCAGGACTCTGTAGTAAGGATTAAAGGCTATACCATCTGGAAAAGGTCAAATCGCCATCTTTCTCTCCTTTTTCCCTCTGTTGATTGCCAGATATGGCAGTAGCTTGTCTTGTATTATGTTAATAGCTTCCATGCCATTTGAATACTCCCTCATTTTAACCAGTGTTAGCTCCATGTGTCTGCCTTCCCAAAGGAAGATGTGCTCTAATCATCGAGGTCCCTTGGACTGTGTTTGACATGCTGTCTTCCATATCGTACCATATCAGTGCTGAATTTCCACAAAAGAAAGTCTCCATAGCAGGTTTAAATGTGCCTGAGAGAGACATGCTGGTTTTTAATGAGCTTTCTGTTTGCTCAGTGTTGTTTTCAGTTACCAAATGCTATTTATCCTCTGTGGTTATTATGAACTGCTGCTGATAGGTTTGATGTTTGGCTCTGCTTAGCGATTTGTACGAAACGGTTGCTCCATTTTCAAAGCAACACCCAACCATACCTTAAATATGTGTAGAGTATGTGTTATGAAAAGCTGGTATTTGCTGTGGGGCTGTGATGCTGCTGGGATGATACTGGTTCTGTGCCATATGATGGACACGGCTATTTTTATACTCAAGTCCAGTGAATTTGCTTTAATGTGTTCTACCAGGATTCACGGGTTGCTCAACAGTAGTTACAGAAGCATTCATTCATCATAAAGGATCCTCTGCTAAATCCAGCAGCATGAAGCATGCTGTGCTTCTGATTTACATTTCTGCTCTCACTTCAGCTGCCCTCAACACAGGAAAGCAGAGGTCAGATATCCAATTTAAATCTCTTTGTAACCCTGTGGTTTGTCTTTTTGTAAGACTGAAATGAAAAATAATACCTAGAGATATTTCAGCTTTGCTTTAAAAATTCTAGGTTTCGATAAGATAGAATAAGGAATAGTTTATTAATCTCAAAAGATGGAAAATTACTGCAGCAAGTGAAGAGCTGAGCTAATCAAACTTCAGCAGTAGAACTACCATCTGGGAACTGAGGAGACCAGCTGCTGGACCTTTGGGAGAGGAATGTTGTCCCATTTTTGTTTGATACAGGATCCCAGTTGCTCAACAGTCCTGGTCTTCTCTGTCATATTTTGCGTTTCATGAATGTATCAAATATTTTCAGTTGGTCAAAAGTCTGGACTGCAGGCAGGCCAGTCCAACACCTGGACTCTTCTGCTGTGAAGCCACGCTGTTTCAGCATTGATAAAGCCTTTCCAGCTGTGCAGGTTGCCAGTACCATAGGCACTAATGCACCTCCATAGCATCAGAGATGCTTTGAACTGAGCGCTGATAATAAGCAGGATGCTCCCTCTCGTCTTCAGTCCAGAGTACACCACCTCCATGATTTACAAAAAGAATTTCAAATGTCCATTCCTCTGACCACAGAACAGTTGTCCACTTTGTCTTAGTCCATTTTAAATGATCTTTGGTCCAGAGAAGATGGAGGCAGTGTTTCTGGATCATGTTCTTCTTTGCATGATAGAGCTTTAACCTGCATGTGTGGATGGCACGGCCAGCTGTGTTCACAGGCGATGATTTGTGGAAGTGTTCCTGAGTCCATGCAGTGATTTAATGACAGAATCATGTCTGTTTGTAAAGCAGTGCTGCCTGAGGACCTGAACATCACCAGCATCCAGTGTTGGTTTTCAGCCGTGTCCCTTGGTCACAGAGACGTCTCCAGATTCTCTGAATCTTTTGATGTTATTATGTACTGTAGATGATGGAAGATTCAAAGTCTTTCTGAATTTGCTCCAAGA
>VUQH01082410.1:0-18115 GCA_015106775.1 Etroplus canarensis | reverse complement strand
ATATCGTGCGTTGTCGGTCTTGTGTGCTGCTCAGTAACATTCAGTATTTATTATTTATTGTTACTGATGCTTATCTAGGTTGTTGCTATGGATTGTATGTTTGTAGATCATATGTCTGTTCTTCATTTTTCAGTTGCAGTATGCTTATTACAGATGCAGTGGTTGGTATCTTAATGTGCACTCTTCTTCTTTTCTTTTCTGTTTCTCTCTTTTCTTCTTCTCTCTCTTCTTTTCCCTACCTGTCTGCCCTGGCAATAAATAAATAAAGAAAGAAGTGTATACAACAAGAGAAGGCCATAGAGTTTATGGAGCTCCTTTTGGCAAATTAAATGTGTTTGGCACAACAAAGCATTCAGACCATGATTCTGCTTGCTAATGCTGCCAGACAGGACAGGTAAAAAAAAAAAAAAAACATCTTTCAGTTGTGGTGTTTGCATCAACAGTTACATGTGTACATGCAAACACCATGTACAGACTTAATCCTCATAAAGTCACTCGGGTGAAACTGATTTAGATTAATTTGTAGCAGGATGCATTCAGGGAAAGATGTGTGTGCTTTAAGATGACACAACAATGACAGGTATCCCCGATTTCTATTTCAACAGTCTGCAGTGCAGCGACAAAATCCAGAGGAGAAGCAGTCGTAGTTCCAGCAGATAAGTTTTGATTAGTTTAAATTGCAACAAACAGACATACTTCACATAGTTAAGCAACAACTCCCATGTAGGCTGTGGCGTTTTAAACAATACTCAGTTGGTACTAAGGAGCCCAAAATGTTCCCCGCGCCATTACACCATCACTGCCCTGAACCGTTGATCCAAGGTAGGTTGCATGCTTTCATGTCATTTATGCCACATTCTGACCCTACCATCTGAATATTACAGCATAAATTGAGACTCATCAGATTAGGTAGCATTTTCCCTGTGTTCTGTTGTCAAGGTTTGTTAGCCTGTGTGAACTGCTGCATCAGTTTCTTGTTTTTAGCTGATAGGAGTGGCACCTGGTTTGGTCAACTGCTGCTGTAGCCCATCTGCTTCAGGGTTTAATGTGTTGTTCATTCAGAGGTGCTCTTCTGCAGACCTTGGTTGTAACAAGTGGGGATTTAAGTTACAGTTGTCTTCCTATGAACTCAAAGCAGTCTGACCATTCTCCTCTGACTTCTGAGGGGCAGCTGTGGCTCAGGAGGTAGAGCAGGTCATCCTCCAACAGGAAGGTTGGCGGTTCATTCCCTGGCTTCTCCAGTCTACATGTCGAAGTGTCCTTGGGCAAGGCTGAACCCCAAATTGCTCCTGATGCATCCATCGGAGTGTGAATGTGTGCATGATAGTTAAATGCCCTTAAAGGCATAAAATAAAGCGCTGTATGAATTTGTGTGTGAATACGGCTTGCAGTGAGTGCTCACTTAGAGTAGAAAAGCTCTAGATTAGTACCAGGCCATTTACCATTTACCATCTGATGTCAGCAAGGCATTTTCTCCCAGAAAACTGCTGCTTCCTGGATCTCTTTTTGAGACCATTCTATGTAAACCCAAGAAATGGTGTTGTGGGAAAATCCCAGTAGCTCAGCAGTTTCAGAAATACTCAGACCAGCCCACCTGGCAAACTTCTACCCTCATAAAATGAGGCAAAAATGTTGTCAACATGATGAAATGGTAACTGAGTATCTATTTTTCAAAAAAACTCTCCTCTCCAACTTTTCAAAACTCACACATCATGCCTCAGACTGTGATCTAAATGCACAATATATTTATGCAAGCAATTTTGCTGCTCGGCATTTAACTTAATTTGAACATGAGGTCCTTGTAAAGTAGTCATTCAACTGGGGACAGCTGTGCTCTTTAAATTTTAGTGCATGGTAAATGCTCTTTTGGAATATACTTTTTCCCCCATTGTTTAGCAGATTCTTCAGTGTAAGCATCCTTTCATTACAACATGAATAATTTTCGTCACATCTATTAAAAGTAATGAGACAAATGGCAAATTCTCCCTTTTACACTTACTCGTGGCTTGTAATGTGTTTGCGATGAAACACCTGAGGCCAGTATCTCCTGGTCCAAGTGCTCTGGATCCAGAGCCCTATTGGTTTCAGTCTAATCAGAGACTGATTCACACCAGGAACTGCAAGTGGCTGCAATTAAATTGGCTGTAGTAAAGAAAACCAGCTCCAGGATCAGGATTGAAGACCACTGTTTAATTGGTTTATTCATGGAAACGTGGGACAGGACACTCTATCACAAGTTATCAAGATGCATGCAAATAGCTTGTGCTCAGGCCATCGGTCAGTTACCCTCAATTTAAGCATAGTGTGTAAAAACCTACTGAGAATTCAGATTACTGCGAGCATCCTTGCATCATTTTTACGATCTGCCTGGTCTGTTCAACACTTAAGAAGAAAACACTGCCACCATTTCACACTGTGTTTTATTTCTCCCAAGAAGATTTGATAGTGTATTTTGTATGCAGAGTTTGGAGCAAAACATTAAACAGGCAAAGCAACTGTGATTGTGATGGTGTTTTACCAATATGTACTTTTGGAAGCTAAGACCAGTACTTAAGGAGCAAAGCTGCTAATAGCTGTAATGTTTTATGAATTTGTGAAACATCATTCAAACCACAGGCCTCCTTCAAATCCACAAAAGCAGGCTGAATATTGTCAGTGACTTCTATTAAAAGAAGCTGTGTGCGTGTTCAAATTAGTATTAACATAAATCCAACACATTGCACGGCCAAGCCACATCTGCTCCTTTGGGTTCCCTGTTAGAAGTGTGGATTTATTGTGCAGGGTTTTTGCCGTTATAAAACTGCAATAATGTGGGAATACATTTATGTTTGTCTAATAAGGCAGGGGATCAAATTTATTTATTCCTTATGAATTTATTCCTCTTCATCAAAACCTTCTGGTAAATATCCATCCATTCTGCAGCTTATCCAGGTGTATAAAGCATATCCCGAAAAAAACCTGCAGAAATGACTTGAAATAAAGTTGAGCATAATGCATCATATACACTAATATGCATCCATAGTAGTGTAAAGTGTAGGGTTGTGTGAAAAGACTTAACATTTGTCTGCAGCTTTAAGTTAGCACAGTGTGCAGCAAAGTACAACATGCATTCATTACTCCCAGTCTGGCTTCGGGTTTTTACTTTAACACCAGAACAAATGCAGATAAATAGGCTTTTACATTTAATTGATAACATCAATGATATAAAGGATTCGCATTTGAGTTTAAAATAACAATCTTTTTATTGTACTGCATTATTGGGCCAGTCAGCATACTGTGTAAACAGGCCCGGGTGGACCATGAGGACAAAATGCTCTTACATCTCAAAAAAACCTGTTTGGATCATTGTTTGTGTTTGTGTGGATTTTCAGGGATGCATGTCCGTGCTAGGGCGACCTCGAGGACAAAAGACTTGGTTTTGAGGTTGGATCAAAATTCCATGAGGGGATCATGATGTGAAAGTGGGAGAAGAAACAAAACAATAACTTGAAAGTCCCTGAATTCATAATACTCTCATCATCCTCCATGAATGGCAAGCAGCCTTACTAAGCATGTGATGTTGGTGCAAGGATTTAACAGAGTCAGGAAATCAAGGTTTTTTTGGAAGGTCAGGAAAGCCAAGCTACAATAAAAAAAGGCATTTGAGGCCCTAAGAAGTAAAGCCTTATTCCATTTTTTTCAAGAATACCAGCTGTGAATATATACAGTAAATTCCTTAAATAAATTTTTGAATAGTTTTTTTTCATATTTGTCATAGCTTTTACTATCCGAAAGATGACTAACATTTACAATCATGAAGAAGGGATTAAAGTCAAAGAGTCATACAACATTAATAATATGGCGGTCATTGTACCAGGCATCTGTGGTAAGAAGGAGATGAGCCTCAAGGCAAAGCTCTTGATTTCACCTGGATAAAAAATAATTTTGAAGATTCAAGAGCTTGGAAATATCCCTTCACCAGACATAAGCAGGTCAGGCTCAGGGTCTCGGATTTCTGCAATAAGCTCCATGTTGTACCACTAGGCTTTCGTGTAGAAATGAGCCAAACGAGGCTGAGACGGGATGCCTCCTGGATTCTTCCCTGTGGAGGCATTCTGGGTTCTCCGGCTGAGAGGAAACCCGCTTGAGCTGACCAAGAGCATGTCAGCTTGGGAAGGTCTTAGGATCCCCCCAGGTGCTGGAATATGTGGCTGAGAATAACAGCACTATGCTGCCAGATGTAGACAATGAGTAAAAATGGATGAAGGCTTGGAGCTGTGAAACACACACTCAAACCTTTGTCATCCTGTGTTGTCAGAATTGTGTTACTGACTAGATGTATTTTTACCCATGTGGCATTACTTTATGTCCTTCTTTTCCTCAGGTCTTACCAAAACGTGGTACTTGACAAGTTACCTGTCTTCATCAAACATATCTTCATACATAGCTGTGTAGTACAATAGCATGGCGTTACTTGGAATATAATCAAAGTAAGGTGCAAAAATATCAGTAAATAACATTTTCTCTTTTTTATGTAACCGATTACTATAAAAACTGTGAAAAGTACCTAATATGAATTGTGTTTTTGCTCTCCCATTAAGCTAATGTTTTTGCATTGAATTCTTAAAAGTGTTTTGCACAGAACCCCTCCTTCATTGTGACAAATTGTCAGCCCCACTTTGGTCACATCTTCATAAGGTAAACACCTAGACAGGTCAGTGTAAGAGCACGCATGTGCTCACTGTACTATAGGCACACTGAACAGATGCAAATTGCACCTGACCATATTTCATGTATTGTACTTGTTCTGTTAAAAACTTGGCCACTGAAGCTGGCAGTGAGCCAACTTTTTGGATCCTGCAAAATGGAATAAAACAGCTACATTCACTCTGCTAACTGAACCTGGCATGGGAGTACATCAAAATACCATGATCTGCCAAATGAATGTGCAAGTCAGAGCAACATGCCCTCTACACCAAAATGAAAGTGCACTTTTTTTTCACTCCCTGTGATTTCAAGCAGCTGTTATGTCTGCCGATCGGTTGAATTGTGTTGCAGTTCTTATCAAGCAAACTGGGTCTCATAAGAAGTCAGGAAGAAAAAGTGAGCTATTTGTGGTTTATTTTTGAGAGTCAACATCAAATATGTAAGGGTAGTGTGAACAATACATAGTACACAACGGTCCATGTATTATAGTACTTTTCTCCATATAGTGTATTTTACATATGTTACTATAGTGATATATGTTTATGAGTTTGTGACATCTCATTCTAAATCCAATCCAACCCCCCACCTCCACCCCAGATAACAGCTTCTACTCCTCTGGGAATGCTTTTGTTTTCTATTAGAAAACACTGCATACATTTTCATTGCTATGCAGATGATACCCAGCTATATTTATCTTCGAAGCCAGATGACACAAATTAATTAGTTTAACTACAGGCATGTCTTGAAGACATAAACATCTGGATAGCCTGTAATTTTCTACTTTTAAATTCAGACAAAACTGAGGTTATTTATTTAGTCCTAAAACCTCAGAAACACTCTTTCTAACCAGATACTTACTCTGGACAGCATTATCTTGGCCTCCAGTGACACTGTGAGGAATCTTGGAGTCATTTTTGACCAGGATCTGGCCTTTAATGCTCACATTAAACAAATATGTAGGACTGCCTTTTTTCATCTCCACAATACCACCAAAATTAGAAACATCCTGTCTCGGAGTGATGCTGAAAAATTAGTTCCTGCATTTATTACATCTAGACTTGATTATTTTAATTCATTGCTAACTGGCTGTTCTTAAAGTTCCCTAAAAAGCCTTCAGTTGATCCAAAATGCTGCAGCAAGAGTACTGACAGGGAATAGAAAGAGAGATCATATTTGCTCTATGTTGGCTTCTCTTCACTGGCTCCCTGTTAAATCCAGAATTGAATTTAAAATCCTTCTTCACACTTACAAAATCTTAAACCATCAGGCCCCATCCTATCTTAAAGACTTCACTGTACCACATATTTCCCAATAGAGCACTTTGCTCTCAGAGCGCAGACCTGCTTGTGATTCCTAAAGTTTTTAAAAGTAGATTGGGAGGCAGAGCCTTCAGCTATCAAAGGGGCCTGATAGCTCAAGGCTCTGCCTCCCAGTTTGTATTTGGGAGACAGACATCCTCTCTACATTTACAATCAAGTTTAAAATGTTCCTTTTTGATCAAGATCATACTTAGGGCTTAGTTATGCTGCAATATTTCTTCTCCACCCACCACTTTTCACTTCCTGTGCATTTATTTGCCACTGCTGTATGTCATTAAATGTTGTCGTCTGTCTCCCATAGTCTGCGTCGCTCTTTGCTCTCCTTTCTTCCTTCTCTCTCCCTTCACCCCAACTGGTCGAGGCAGATGGCTGCCCCTCACCGAGCCTGGTTCTGCCGGAGGTCTCTCTTTATGTTAAAATGGAGATTTTCCTTCCCACAGTCACCAAGCACATGCTCATAGGGGATCATCTGATTGTTGGGGTTATCTCTCTAATACTGAAAGGTCTTTACCTTACAGTGTAAAGTGCCTTGAGGCAACTTTTGTTGCGAACTGGCACTATTATAAATGAAACTGAACTGAAATTGGAATTGAATACAAAATTGCAGAGTATAGCTGTGGGAATTTTTGCACAGTCAACAAGAAGGAGAGGGCCTGACTTGCAATCTCCATTCTAGTTCATCCCAACGGTGCTGGATATGGTTGACATAGGGCTTTTAAGCAGGCCAATCAAACTCTTCCACACTAAACTCCTCCCACCATGTCTTGCTTTGCGCACTGGGGCACAGTAACGCCCGAACAGAAAAGAGCTTTCTTCAAAGTTAGAATTGTCAAAAATGTCTTGTTAAGCTGAAACATTTAGATATTCCTGGAAGTAAGGGGTCCAGGCCATCCTCAGAAAACAGCCCCATTGCATTATATCCTCTCCACCAAACTTTACATTTGGTACAATACAGTCAGGCACTCACTGACTGCCAGATATAGAAGTGTGATTCATCACTCCACAGAACATGTTTCCACTGCTGCAGAGTGCAGTGGGAGTGCTCTTTACACCACTCCATGAAACAGTTGGCATTGTGTTTGGTGAAATACGGCTGTTTGGTTATGCCATAAAGCACCTGATCCACAGTTTTTACACTGATGTCGATGCTAGAGGAGGTTTGAAACTCTCCTGTGATTGAGGCAGCGAAGCATTGGCAACTTTTATGCACTATGTGCTGCAGCACTCAGTAACTATGCTTTGTAACTTTAATCAGTCTGTAACTTTGTGGCTGAGTTTCTGTGGTTCCTAAATGTTTCCACTTTGTAATAATACAATTTACAGCTAATTGTGGAATAGGAGGGAAGAAATTTCACCAACTGACTTGTTGTAGCAGTGGTCTTCTATTGCAGTACCATACTGGAATTCAGTTAATTATTTAGAATGACCCATTCTTTCACATTTGTTTACAAAGACTGGTTGCATTGCTTGGTGGTTTGATTTTTTTATACACCTGTGTCAATGGGCCTGAACACCTGAATTTAATGATTAAGAGGTGTGGCCCAATCTTTTTGTCCATATTGTGTATGTTGACTGCTTTTAGACTTAAAAAACCTTTGATAATGCATTAGCCTTCAAATAAAATAGACTAAAATTTTCCATAAAGTAAAAAGTCCAACAAAGGGGAAGAGACCACACCACAAGGTCAGATAATAAACAAAAACAAAAAACAATAACAACAGCACATTTTAAAGGAAAATATAATAAAAGCAATTAAAGAAATAAGAATATGTTTGGTGTAAAACTGATATATTTAGAGTTGTTACATTTCTTACATATACAAAAGTGAGCCTTCTGGTTTCTCTAGAATAATTTCTACGCCATTTCAAATGGCCACCTTGTGGCTATAATTTCTATTAAAGCAATCATGATGATAATGCTTTGGACAGCACTGAGAGCTATCACACAGAGAGAGAGATAGGACATGCACTTTTTATATGGTCACAAAACAGCAGATATGTTAAAACTCTGACAAATACTGTATGCATGACTGAGTCTGACACATAAGTAAAGATGACCTCTGGCTCAAACTGTTTCATGTATTCGGCCCAGTGGTTTTCGATAAAATGAACTCCTGAGTCCAAATAAATCAAAAGACCAAACTCAACTAAGTTTTTTGACATCTCACACCATTCATTTACAATGTAGTCACAACTGTTCTGGTTCAATTAACAACCTTTCTCCATTTTCATTTGCATTGGTTTGGGCATGTGCAGAGGGGGGACGGTGAATATATGGGACAAAAGATGTTGAAAATAGAGCTACCAGGGAGGAGGAAAAGAGAAAGACCACAGAGGAGGTTCATGGAGGTACAGAAGGAGGACATCATGAGGTTGGTGTGACAGAAGAGGATGCGAGGGATAGGGTGAGATGGAGGCAGATGATCTGCTCAAGGGATTCCCAAAGGGAGCAGCTGAACGCAGAAGTAGAAGATCAGTTTTTATTTGTAGGAGTTCCATTGAAATAAAAGTGTCTTCTTGCAATGTCATTAATATTTTAATTACCACTTATCCATGTCACATCATGTTAGAAAACCAAATAACATTAATTAAAGTTGATACCTTACATGTCTGAGTCATTTTTAACTTTGTCAATGCATATTACAGCCATTATACACTTGCATTCATTTAAAAAACCTCTTTATCAGCATTCAGGTTTGTCTAAATGCTCTTTTCATGTAAAAATGTGAATATAAACTTTTTTCATGAGGCTCAACACCAAATAAAAAGAGCGTCCACGCCAACTTCAGTAACCTACTAATTAACACAAATCAGCTGCTTTACTAAATAACCTTAGTCAGTATTGTACAATAAATGGATTTGATAAATGTTTCCTTTCCCTACTGTGTGTCCATGGGCAGAAGTGAATATAAAAAATTTGAATTTCAATCGTCTTTCATTTCAGCTGTACTCAACAGTATCCCCTCTGGGTTTAAGTATTTGATAAATGATGATCAATCACCAAGTGCACTGAACAGCAAATAAGTAATGACACACTTGTGGTTGGCCAATGAATGAAACCTGTAGCTTTGACTGACTTTATGGTTGCATATTTGATTTTCCTTCTTTTTTGAATTGTATTATCTTTTAATATGGATGACATGATATTCTAGATTCTATTCTCTTCCCAAAACAGCTTCTTCAAATGTGCTGAAGGAAATCACTGGTCCAAACTTGGGAAAACAAAAGGCACTGCATAGGCAGAGGCTTATTTTAGCAACTGAAACGTGTGCTTTGTCAGACTCATTCAGTTGTGCTGGGCTAGGCCGTCCCTAATTAAAGTGTTCTGCTCTGTAGAGTCCCAGACTGGTCCTGAGCATGCAGAAGCTGTCTTATGCTTTCCATCCATCACATCTACTGTAATTACTTTTGTTTACAGTGGAAGAAACGGCAGCTGTCTGATTAGAAGTTATTGAGGAGATAACTCATAGGTAATTTAGAAATAGAGCTTAGCTTCTCCTCTGGATGCAGATGAATCATTTTCTGTATGAAGTGTAGAGACGATCATGGAGAATGACCCTGACAAATTACCACAGGGCTGTCAAATCTCCAAACCATTTTCCTTTGGAATTGTACCTTTTCGTGTTCTTCCAGTAGTAGTGATGATGGCCCCTCTTTTCCTGAGGCAGAAATAAAATCTTTGCAAAACAGTACCGTCAGTTGCGCTCATACATTTTTTCCCCTCAGAGAATGAAGGGATATTTTATATATATTTTTTTATTTTGAGAGGCAATTTCAGTTCTACATATTTGATGATTTTACTGAGATAGAAATGGTGATAGAGGATAATAATAATCAGTTTAAACTGTGGCTTGAATGCATATCAACAAAATGAAAATCTCTAGCACAGTGCATCACTGCTTCTTAGTGTGGAATGTCACATGATGCTTTAAATTTTTGCACCACGTGACTATATATTACAACAGAAATGTCAGAAATACACATACCTTTGGGTCCAATGCATGCTGAGATTTCCATTACTGATATAGAAAATGGATGCATTATCAAAATGGCAAATTGATCCTGCAATATCCACTTCCAATATGGGAAAAAGAATTCTGCAAAGGCATTAATATAAAATGAACTGTTGTTTTTTTTTTTAAACCCATGCCATAAATGACAGTCACTGCCAACACTAAAATCAGATCTTCGCATCCTCAGGAGTCTAACTGGGTTCACCCAGTTAATGGCTGTAATTGGACTGTTTGGAATATGAGCACAGCTAACATGATTTAATTTGATATGTTAATCAATCATAAACATAGATAGAGCACACACTAATATGTTAATAAGGCATATAAATAGCATTCATACTGCAGTGAGCCAAAGGTATATTGCACAAGATATTATGTATGATCACAACATATTTGCACTTTGTTTATTAATTTCTTTTGCTCTTCTGCCTTAACTCTTTCAAGCATGAATTTTGGCATCTTCAGTCAATTACTGTGTTGACTGATATGCCACTATAGCAACAAAAAACATGCACATTAAAGAAAATGGCTTATGAATAGCTGTCCACTGTAGTGACCACCATGCATGAAACGGTTAAACTATTGTACCAGGATTGTTTTGTTCAGCAATGGAGGCAGAAAATAAAAAGAACTGTCAGAAGAAGGCTTCTGATACACTATTGTGTTCTTTACATCACATGAGTATTTTAAATTCTTTGTACTACCTCACTTTAGTCCTTGCTTGCACCATTAATTTGTTGTTCAGTGCCTCTTCATGTGCAAATATTATAGCTCAAAACCAGTTTCAATGAACTTGCTGTTTGCACAGCAGATCTCCTCCCTTGCCAAAGTGTTAGATTAATTACTTTGCTTTAATGGGCCCCACTACTGGGTACTAGTAATTAAAAGATAATGATTGGTCCCTTTGAATGTTACAAATAAAGATGCACGAACTCATTTGTGTTATTCAGGTTGTTCAATAAAAGATTAAGCCCAGTGTGGGGGAGTGGAGTTTGGGGTGGGAGTGTTGGAGCTACTTGCTGTTTCGACCAAATTATCCAAGCCTTCCTGTGATGTGTCTTTGCTCTTAGGAATCCATATCTGATAAACTTTGGATTATCACACTTGATAAGAATAGTGAATAAATACAGCTGTTCATTAGCATTCATCTTCATGGCCCTCTGCTATAAATAGCAGGAGAAAAATAAAAGTGAGGTCATTTTACTTTTATACTGGGCACTGTATCTCTTTCCTCTACATTTTGTTTTTTATTGGATGCTGACAGCTGTGTTCGGTGATGAAAATTAGTCCAGTTCTTCCCAGGAGAATTGTTAAAACTCCTCATGACCCTGCTTTACATATCTTAAAATTTTGAACCATGGCATATTACAGCGAAGCTACAACTCGTTTGCTTGATTCATATTTTATTCACTCATAAATGAAAGATGACAGTTTGAGCTACACAGCAATCACCAGGCTAAATACGAGGATTGCAGGGAGTATGTTTTTTTTGTATAAAAGGTGGGGAATAGTCCTTTAAGTTGTAGCCAAAAACTATCAAAGGTGTTCTCAACTTGGCAAGAAAATATCATGCTAGGATGTTTTAATGTACTGCTCAGGACTTAGTTACCCCCACGTGACTGATAGCACAGCTTACATGTTTTTCGTAGCCATCTTTGTCTGGTTAAATTAGGCATTTTCTCACACTGTTCTGGATTCACTATCTGACTTTTGAATCCAGAATCTGGGCATTTTTTTGTGTAATCCATTCCTTCCAGCTGGTAAGATTTTCTTTTCATCAAATGATTTTTTCCCCATGGAGCCAAAAAGTTTTAATGCTATTTTCAAAGGATCCTAACCAGATGTTGCTTTGTAGAATTCAGATGTTAACTGCTGTGTGAGGTGAGATGTTGGGTTTTCTTTTAATGACTCTTCTTTGTGGCTACTGTTTGTACTTCAACACCACACAGCAGAAAAGCCACCACTCCTAACATTTCGAAAACATGGTCCTTTCAGAGTTTGTCTTTCATAGTTCCACTTAACTGCAATTTTTGATGCATTTTGATGTTGTTTTTTATAGCCTTCCCCTGCTTTGAAGGCATCAGTTAGCTTAATTTTCAGATCCTGCTCAATTGCTCAGAGGAGCCCATGGATGTTAAAGGCTGAAGAAATTTGCCTGCTCTGGAAATATCATCACTTCACATTTCCTTCAGAAATTTCTTGACCTGCCTTTCAAAACAAGTCAGTAAAGTTTTGAGACTTGACAAAGGGAAAAAAACGTTTGCACATGCCGCTGTTACTACTGTTCCTGTAGTTTCTATTTTTTTAAAGTTTCTTCTACATGAGTGATTTAATATACAGGACTGTGCAAAAGTCTTGGCCACTCCTCACTGGCAAATTGGAATGATTCATTGAAACATACAAACATAAAATGTAAACAAATACATAAGGCAAAAACAGAGTGTGTACAAGTTTAACCAGCTTCAAAGTCGATATTTTATTCTTCAACACAGCCTGAGGTCTGTTCAGCAAGCTTTCTTGTAATTTTTTTAAGTAGTTTTCAGGAATAGTTCTCCAGGCTTCTTGAAGACATTTCTTGGGTGTCGTCTGCCTTTTGTTCTGTTCTCTGTCAAAATGATCCAATACTGCTTCAGTAATGTTGAGGTCCATTCACTACTCCATAAGAGCTGTTGCCACTGATTTTCAATCCAGTGTGTGATTCTGAATACCTCAGCCTTCTCTTCCTGTTTGCCTTCCCTAAGAATGGCTTCTTGACATTGAGGTCATTTGTGATGAGACTTCAGCAAACAGTAGATGGATCAGCTGAAAGGCCAGGTGCATCTGTCAGGTCCTGTGTCAGATCTTTGCTGGATTTTTTTCCCCCCATTGCTTAAGCATTTGACTTTCATATACTGTTCGTAAACTGTATATAGGTTTTTAGGCCTGCCCCTTCTTCTTCTGTCCGCCACTTGTCTAGGTTCCTTGGGGTGTTTTAAGGATACAGTGCAGCACATGATACATTTTAGGATGCATTTGAGGAAATGCTGTTTTGAATTTCTTGCAGGAGTCCATAAAAAATGCCCAAACTTCAAACTACTGTAGCTTCTTTTTGGAAAATATAAAATACTCTAAATTCAAAAACAACTAGGATTTTTGGAATTTTTCAGTAAGTAGTCCCTCTTAGTTTGTGATCTGTCAGTATGGTTCAGTTTCTCAGGGGGTCCTTTTATTTTGAAAAATGCACCCATGTAGCTATCTTGATTAACCTGAGAAACTCTGTCAAGTATCTGCTTTATGAAAAACTAAAAAGTCTCCTTAGGAGTGCAACTTGTGTGTTAGCCTCAGTTGCACCAGATTTGTTGCTTTTACAAACTACAAACTACACTCAAAGGCCATTTCATTAGGCACACCTTGCTGGTACCAGGTTGGACCCCCTTTTGCCTTTAAAGGTAAAGGTAAAGTCCGTTGGGCTTTTACACCCGAGCCTACAAGGCTCGTTGGGCCAGAACTTATCCCCGGTTTCTGTAGCGTGAAGCGACTTAGGAGTTAGACGACTCCTGGATAAGACGCTAGTCCATCGCAGGTTACCTTCCCAGTATTTTACTGGTACCCATTTTTACTGCTGGGTGGACAGCGGTTGGGACCTTGCCTAGGGGTCTTGGCACGGTGGGGTTTTTTTGGCACAGATTCAATAAGACGCTGGTACATTCCTCAGAGATTTTGGTTCATATTGACATAGCATCCCAGAAGATCTGCAGTTTCTGAGATACTCAGACCAGCCTGTCTTGAATCAATAACTATGCCATTTTGAAAGTCACTTAATTCACCTTTCCACATTTCAGTTTGAACTTCAGCAGGTCACCTTCATCATGGCTGCTTGGCTAAATGCACTGAGTTGCTGCCATGTAGGCTGATTAGATAACTGTAGGGGCTTTACCTTATAGTATAAAGTTCCTTGAGGTGACTGTTGCTGTAAATTGGCACTATTTAAATAAAACTGAAGTGAACTGAATACTTGCATTAACAAGCAACCAGTAAAGTGGTCAGTTAGCATAGTTACTATACACAGTTACTAGCCCATTTGATAGGCAGAAACATTTTCCTTTAATTATACCTATATTAAGTCTGGCTAAACCCCCTTTAAGGATCTAATGCAACAAATCGACATTGTCATTCATAATTATAGCTATGAAGTTGTAGATCATATATCGGCAAACATTGTTGATGTACTTTGTGGGTTTTCCTCCAGTCCTAAAAGGGAAAATCAAAAATCTGTTTTTTCCCCAACTGACACACATGTTTACGTGCATTAGATTTGACGTCATTAAGTGCATCTGTTAACGGAAATCATATTTGAATTTCATAATTTTTAATACAACACACGTAATGCACAATACTTTAAGCAGGAAACGCAATTTCTTGCCCACAGAGTTCATGTATTACTCCCACTAGCCAACTGCAGCAAACCACAGACAGATGGCCAAATATGCCATTTGTGAGTAGTGTGCACATGATTTTCAGCTTCCTGGTAATTGAACAAGGGATTCTAAAAAGAGAACTAAGGACTGCTCACATGCGGTGGGGCCCTGATCCACAGTCAGGTGTCACAGAAAGCGAGAAGCTATGTGGGCACTCACAAACAAAACAAGTAATTAACGCCTGCACATGAAAGGCACCATGTTATGTGTAGACTCGCACACTTGCACTTGCATCTCAGCAGGAGAAGAGGCACAAGGCAATGGAAAGCACTACTGTGTTCAGTCCTTCTTCCTCCGGTTTGTCATCACTGGACACACAGGAAGCCTGAAAGAAATGTTTCTCAGCCATATGACAGCATGTATCTCTGTGATGTAGAAATATGCTCATTAATTATTATTTTTTTGCTCCACTGACAGATCTGACCAAATTATCTGTTTTTGTTTATCTAAACTTCCACAGAAATGTTATGACTACAGCCAAATTCAAGGATAAAGTCAAGGATATTTTTTTGCATGATTACATCAGTTGTTTGTGTGTTCCATATTTTTGTGATAAATACCAATGTTCAGCAACACAAGCAGGTTTCATCAGTAAGTACCACCAAGAGTTGAGTTTCCAATAAAGTTGATATTTCAGTGTGTGAAGTGTTCCTTGATTGCTTTAAAATATTCATGGATACTTTTGATTTCCAACATCATGTTAAAGAACAAAAGAAGGACAATCAAAAACTTCAGCTCTTTTAATAACAAAAAATATAACATTGCAACTGATAGTTAGAGTGGTGGAAAAAACATGTTGCCTAAACAGTGAATACCACAAGAGTTTGTTATTGAGATGGACTCCTTTCACATCTTGAGAAATAAGACTTAAGAAGAATATAATTTGTAGCACTGCCCTAGTATGATAATCTGTTTGGCTGTTTGAGCGTGCAAAAGGTTATGGATTTATGGTTAGATGACTCTTAGGAGTGAATATATTGCAAATCATATCCATCATATCTATCTAAGTGCGTAGTGTGTGTAGTGTGACAAAAAATCTGTCAACAGCAAAGGAAAATTACATTTGTACTAATTTTTGTAGCCTTTTGTAGGCTTTATTTTAACCACAATATCTAATGTAATAATATCATATTAGCATGGTGATAATAATACCATTGTGAAGAGAAAACTGCATATCTGCACATTACAAAGGCCAATATTAATTCATAAAGTAGAGTCTAAATGTGTTCCATTGTCTTTTTTGGGGGACAGTGAAACATATTTGGGGTGGGGTCACAGGGGTTCCTACTGTATATACTCTGTAGCCTGTTAGAATATGTATTATTTATTACTGCTTTCCATGTAACATTTATAGGATAATTATAAACTTTAATTATACAAAAATAGAACCACAGTCTTTACAGGAATATTGTAACGTTTATAAAAATTAATATCTGCAATATTCATAGTGGAATGTTTTTCTCTTTCAAACACAGGTGAGCCAATAAAACATTACAATACAAATAGTAGATGTTATTTTAACGTGTCCCAATTAAATTAAATCCCCTTCACTTAGTGCCATTCAGCCAGCTGTGCCACTTATCTTCAATGGGCCTATTTAATTGCCACAATCAGAGACAGGGTTTTTAAAAGTGGTTGAAAAAACCCAGGGGGCTCCATCCTGTTCTGGCCCAACACAGAGGAGAGGGGTCAGCTGCAGGTGAGGAGACATCGAGCCCCCCCATGATCCCTCTGAAGGAGAGAGGAGAGCTGGGTCCCTGGAGGCACATGAACCATGGCCTGGTGGTTGCTGAATAAGATCCCGCACCTGCCTCCTCTAGAACCCTGGTGTCAGCCCTCAGAAGAAGCCTTGGGGAGCAAAATTGCTTTGGGTTGGAGGCTGGGGGGGACCTCGGGAGATGTGCACAGGCCAAAATGATAGGAATGCATGAGAGCTCCCTCAACAAACGGGTGACCACTTCAGGATTTATCCAGCCTCTCGTGCGATAACAGCTGGGACAGACTCCAACCACCTTTTGGACTTTGAAAGTCAATAAATACAAGAAAATGGGCTGCAGAGCTCACCTTCTCCTGATGATCCTGATGATCTGCATGCGTGCATGTGGAGGAAAGTTTCCAGAATTTTTTACAAGCTCCTGTAAAATCTGCGGCTCTGAATCTGTTTCATTTTTCTTTTATTTAACTAGTGGTAGTTTTCACACTGAAACAATGGTGTTTTATGGGATAAACAAAAAATGGAATTTGCAGGATCCAGATCATCCCCACTTACCACAGTGTCATCATCCTTGCTGTCACAGGAGCAAGAGCACTGAAAGTGAAAGTCAATTTCTGATCGGATACTGTAGACTTTCCAAAAGCTGTGCAAAAAGAGGGGGAACTCTTTTTTAACCTCACCGGGGGTAAAAAAAAAATAAAAAAATTATATATATACATAAATATATATATACATACACACACATATATATATATATATATATATATATATAGAGAGAGAGAGAGAGAGAGGTGAGTATTTTTACCATCTAGCTGGATCTGACTGTGAAACTGCATGCTCATTGACTAATGACTTGTCAATCACAAGTTGTTAGCCTGTAAATCCTGGAAAATCCACCTTTCTGACACTAACAATGACCAAAATTAAGAAAAAGGACTTCATGTTCTATTCAAAATGACCCAAAATGAATTATCAAGTCCATAAACTCTTTAGGAAAGCATTTGATGAGATCAGGGCAATTTTCCAATTACCTTCTGTAGGACCCAGTCTTCTTTTGCGACCATAGGCTTTGGTTGCCCCCAGTGGCCATTAAAAAGAATGCAGGTTTAATTCACTTCTGCTTGGGTAGACCAGGAAGCTACATCCATTTTTTTTATTCTGTCCAGGGGTTTGAACAAGTGGCAACTTCTGGTGATGAAAAATGAAGCCAACAAAGCAACAAAAACTGAAGTTACTCTTTGTGCCCAATTGAGGCTGGGTCAAAAGTCAGTCAGTCTCAAGAGGCTTCAATGTTCAAATGCTAAGTTCCACAGAAAGTATGTTTACAGCCTGTACAAAAACTTTTTTGGCCAGGTTTTCTTCCTTCATAACAGGAGGCGATTTTTCTTTTAACAACTTATCCATCTTGATACAGGAGTTAGGGGCATGGTCACATTGATTGACTGTTGTCCTCATACAGGCAGCTGTGGCCAATTATGTCTGCTGGTGGAGCCCCAGGACTTGTGTGCCTTTTCTGTGCTGTTGGTGCCTTTTTGGATCATTTGAATGGAATTATCTTACTAATATTATGGCTTGCCCTGTGGCAAAGCCTGCCTAAAAAGTCTGTGCTTCAGTTTTGGTGAGTTAAATTTTAATATTTAATTTGTTCTTTTCTTTTAGCACTAATTAGCAGATATGTCTGTGCATTGCAGCCATGCTCTTTATTGATGCAGTGTGCTAACCAAGCACTTCACATAAATATGGTTACTTCTACCACCAAAGTTTTTTCTATAATCTTACAGTGGGTACGGAAAGTATTCAGACCCCTTTAAATTTTTCACTCCTTGTATCATTGCAGCCATTTGCCAAAATCAAAAAAGTTCATTTTATTTCTCATTAATGTACACTCAGCACCCCATCTTGACAGAAAAAAACAGAAATGTAGAAA
>VUQH01082404.1:0-19326 GCA_015106775.1 Etroplus canarensis | reverse complement strand
TACCCTACAGTGTGAAGCGTCTCGAGGCAACTTTTGTTGTGAATTGGCGCTGTATAAATAAAATTGAATTGAAAATTGAATTGAATCATCAGTGATTGCTTCCTTTGTTTATTTTCTCCAGTTGTGTCCTGCCATGTTATATTCTGTCATCGCATCCCTCGTTTTGTATTATTCTTTAGTTGAGCCGTCCTTTGTTTATGTTTATGTTGTTTATGTTATCTATGGCTACTTCGTTTCACTGTGTATTTATATGTAGTTGAAATGACATTAAAGCAATCCAATCCAATCCAATTTTTCTTGAGTGCCCTGTGTATGTTTAGTTGTCCAGGAGGTTTTCCTGTGTGTCCTTGTTTTGTCAAGTTTGTTGTTGTGTCATGCTCTCAATTAAGTTTTGTGTTTCCAGTTTTATTTTGTAATCAGTCTAGTCTTGTGCATTATGTTCAGTTTTACTTCCTGCCCTTGATTGTTGCTACTGGTGTTCCTCTCCTTTCTGTTTCTTGTTTGCTCATTAGTCTGTGTCTATTTACACCCTGTCTCTCTTCAGTTCTGTGTTGTGTCGTCAGTGTTGCTCTCTGCCTGTGAGGGTTATTTGCCTGGAGAATTCTCATACTTTGTTACTTTTGTAAGTTGGCTAAATAAAGGCCACTTTTAGTATACTCACCTGCCTAGTTTGTTGGAGTCCTGCAATTTGGGTCCACTCTGCACTCAAGCAGACACCTGACATTTTGACAGTATGATTCAAATGGCTGTGAACAGTCTATGGCCCAGAAGTGACAAGCATGCACAGTAGAAGACCTGACATCATGTAAAAGTCAGGTGAACTGTGACATGACCGTTCAGACTGAGGTCTCTTTGAAAAGCACTGGATATGTGTCCGGTTTAGACCACATATGAAAGTGGCCTGAATCTGATTTGAAAAAATCTGATTTGTTCTGTTCAGACTATCATAAAAAATCAGATATAGGTCACATATGGGCAAAAACATTGGATTTGGGCCACCTTTACCTACAGTGTGAACATAGCCGAAGGGGAGCTTAAATATTGACTGATCAGACTAGGTTTTGATACACAGGGGGAACAATCACTGGCAAAAATATGTAATAACAAAGAAACAAAAACAATCATATAATTTAATAGTCGTTTTAACTCAACAATAATCAATTCCCAAAATCACTAAATGCATAACACAGGAAACAAAAAACACAGTTACCATATTCAAGATAAAATTACTCCAGTCATCAACAAAATATAGCAGCACTTGGTATAGCCCAATCAGTATTTCCTGTACTTGAGGATGCTGCATTCCAAGGTGCAAGTTGCTCAAGCCAGCATACCTCAGCAGCCAGATGGATTCCCCCAGCACTTGTAACATAAAAACAAGGAATTAATAGAAAATAACTTGAAGCAGTTTAACAGTGTTTAATATACAATTTAACTAAATCTGCATGCTCCAAATCAAGCTGTTTCAACAAATGCCAAATACATGATTCTTAGATATAAAATCAAAGATTGTATGCTGTTATCTATGATTGTATGTACAATGTAACAAACTAAGATAAATATGCCCTGTAAAGTTCTGATGCATGAAATTACTAGCTTTATAGCTGTGTGGCTGCAGGTGCTGCCATCAAATTAACTTATGGATGATCTAAGGTTATATTTCCTTTATGCCTCTATGTAAACAACTGTCTATTTGGTTTTACATGCAGTTTATGAGAAAAAAAATGCATGTCAAATACACTGGCTAGTGTCCTTAAACATATTAAAGGCACTACAATGTTAATGGATGTATCTTTCACCCTTATTATTCATAAATATGCTAATTAGTATTATCCACTTGGAAATCAGATTCAGCACGTTGGAACCCAAACTGGGCCATAGCAATATGACTCTATTGTCATGAACAGAGCACATTGCTGTTCCTTCCATTAAGATGTTTGCTCACAGCAGCACAGTACCAGCAAACTGCTGCAAACACAGCCTTAACAATCAGTGATTACCAGTCCTAAGTACATTATTTGGCTTGCTAGTTAAAATCAGGATTTGAACTTGTTAGACGGCATTGATAAAATCCAGTGTTCCGTAGGAAGGTCTAATCCTTGAACAAGCGTTCATTGCTGCAACAAAATGTGAGCAGTCTTAAAGCAGCTTTCTGTATCTCCCTGTGGTCCTTTTTTTCTCCCTTTGTGTTCTTCTCCCTTCTTTTTCTCTTTCTCTTGCTTGTATTTTCCCTTCACAATTTTTTAAAGCACAAAAAGGCCAGCTGTGCACTTGGCAATGTTCCAGTGAGTGATTTGTTCATATATGTGATACCAGGAGGGCAGAAGGAGACATACTTGTTGCATGATGCTTAACCTAAGCTTTCAATGAATGCACAGGCATGTAATACGAAGGAGGATTAGGACCATTTTAAAAATAAGAAAAAGTAGAAGGACTTTAAAAAAGTATATATATTTCAAGAATAAAGTCAAAATTTCGAGAATTAAAAAAGTCTAAATAGTATTTTGAGAAAAAAGTCAAAATAGTGTTTTGAGAAGTGGAAAATAAAGTGGAGAATAAAGCTGTTGTTTCCAGTGAAGTCTAGTGCATGGCTGTTGGAGTCTCTACAACATGCATGGTGTAGATGAGTTAGTGAAATCATACTTCGGAGTAAATTTTAGTAATAGGGAAATAATTTATCTTTTAGCACATGAACACAGTGTGGTTATAAGTATAAGGACTTTGAAGAGATTATGCAGAAAATTACGTCTGTTCAGAAGAAAGAACCACACAAACTTGGACGACTAGGCTGCTTTATTCTCCACATTTCAACTTTTTTTTTTCTCAAAATACCATTTCAAGTTTTTTCTCAAAATACTACTTCGACTTTATTCTCGAAATTTCGACTTTATTCTCGAACTGCAATTTTTTTTTTAAAAGTCCTTCTATTTTTATTTTTTTAAATGGCCCAAATCCTCCTTTGTAATGTAGATACCTACAGTCATGTGAAAAAGAAAGTTTTCCCAGGACTCTGTGCAGTACACCCTATGATTCAACAGCTTGTGGAACCTCCTTTAGCAGCAATAACTTGAAGTAATCATTTTCTTAATCTTTTTTTCTTTATTTAACTTTATCATTCTCTCACATCAACGTTGTATCAGTTCACTGATGGTTGTGGACATTTAAAAAAAATTTTTTTAGTGTTACTTAGATCTTAATTATGTAATTCTTGAATTTTTCTTATTTAGGTAGGATTGTTTGTTTCATGTGAAGAGAAAGTGGCAAAAAGTAATTTAACTGTATGATATGAACCACTGCTTATTTATTTTTTACTGTGTATATAACAGTAAAACAGATTATACTTTTTATGCTTTCTTTTATGCACAGCTATCTTCAGGTTCCACCATACCCTTTCAGTCAGGCTGAGATCCAGACTTTGACTGGCCTACTGGCCCTTTTCTTCTTTAGCCATTTTATTGTAGATTTGCTGGTATGTTTGGGATCATTGTCCTGTTGTATGAGCCAAGCTTTAGCTTTCAGACAGCTGGCCTCACATTTGACTCTATAACACTTTCAATCAATTCAATGACTGTGAGATGCCCAAGTAGTGTGGCTGCCAAATAAGCATAAATCATCACCCCTCCACCACTATGCTTGACAATTGCTAAGAAGTGCTTGGGCTGATGGGCTGTGGAGTTGCAAATTATGGCCAGACATCTCCACTTTGGTCTTGTCTATGCAAAGGGCATTGTTCCATAAGTCTTGCAGGTTGTTTAGATGTGACTTTGTTAACCTAAGCCATGCTGCCATGTTCTTTTTAGAGAGGCTTTTTCCGAGCAACACTTTCAAACATGCCATACTTGTTCAGTCTTTTTGTAATTGTACTGTCATGAACTTAACATGCTTATGGAGGCCTGTAGATTTTGAGATGTAACTCTTGAGTTTTTTGCAATTTATCCTGAGCATTGCACGGTCTGACCACGGGGGGAATTTGTGCGCTGCATAGATTTGCTGCTGATCAATTCATCAAGGACATTTGATTAGTAGCCTCTGGCTTCTACTTACCCTCTTAATTCCTATGGAAACTGTAAGGGTGTACTTATTTCTCACAGGATTGCGAAAACTCTCTTTTCCACATGACTATACAATGGTTAAACTTTCTTTTCCTGATTCTCATGGCGACACCTCTCCACCTTCTCTGGACAATATGCTTCTGACACTAAATATACATCATATAGAAATACATAATTTACAAATTTGTGCTAAAAGTGACAATTAGTCTTCATGAACACAAAATACACTGCTTTGTTGTAAATATTTGATGACCTGCCGTGAGAATGGACTGGTATACAGGTTAAAAAAATCTCATTTTAGAGGGGAGGTAGTGGGAAAAAAATCTTCTTCTGACAGAGCGCTGTGACCGTGCATGACTCTGCATTACCCTGCTTCCCCGCCTCAAGTCCATTTAGATTTAGATTGGTTCATTCTACCCATCCCATCACAGTAAGCCATTGTTGGATGTCTAAATAAACATTTGTTATGGTCGGGGTGACAGTGATGTTGCAGTTTGGAGGTCACGAGGGAAGAATGAGGTGACATTTTTTGATCGACATACAGGGAGCTATGGGGACAGATGCTTTTGTTGCAGTTGTCAGATCAAAAAATTTGCAAAGGGCACATTTGCATCTGCAGGCATCTGCCACAAACTTCGACAGCTGAATTATAATTCAAAAAATATACACACAGTGCACACAGTCACACGCAGATGTGTTTGTGCACACACGCACACATAACATACCCGCAGTCAATTTGTTCACTCAGTTTGTTCATTTCCTCAGCTTCCTCCTTTCATCTCTCACTTACTGTCTTGTGCTACAATGACAGCCCAGAATAGGATGCGTATGAGTGGATGTGCTAAGTGTGTGGTTATGTTTTGCCCAGTGTTTAGCCTGTGCAGCAAGATATTAATAATGAAGTCCACTCAGTCCTGTCTGACACCATTGTTATTAGCCCCCTCCTTGCAATTACCACACACAAATCACTGGGGTGTATACACTTTGACACACACACACACACACACACACACACACACACACACACACACACACAGACTCACTCATGCACATACAAATGCAAAAAGAAGCATACAGACACAAGAAGATTAGAATATTTCAAACAGGGATTTTTGGATTGGAGAGTAATGGCTATTCACTGAAGTCAAATGTGACAACAAAAACTCAGACACTGCTTTAGCCACTGAGTGTTATCCCATGCTGGCTGTGCCAGATATATGGAAAATTATGCAAATTTTGTTCAGACGGCATTTCCAGAAGACTGACAGGTGCCCTGACTGGCAATTAGCATGTGTTGGTTTCTCATTGGCTGGAACGGTATGCCTGTCTAGTGACAAGTGGAATTGATATACCCTTCTGGCTCTCAGGCGTTTAATCGCATGTCTCTGTTTGTCTCTGTCTTTCTCTCTGTCTATTTTGTGCCCTATTTTTTCACCATCTTGCAGCTGAAAAATAGAGAATTTTCTTCATTTTCTTCTGTCAGAAGTAAATAAGATATAACTGTAGATGAAATGAAACCATATAGTTGTGAGTTTCACAAAATCAAAATTAAGTAAAGAATTTAATATCTTTAATACCCATGGTATGATTATGATATGATGCTTCTAAAAATGCAGTCAGTAGCATCTTTTCATTAGATGGTGCTGTCTGGTAAGTGCCCATGCCTTGTAAGTTTAAACTTCCTGTACACCCCTCCTCCTCGCCCGTGCTAAAAATCATTGGTATCAAAGCCTAAGCAGAGATTATCCTGATGACATCATTAGGGGTTTATTTTCTCTTCCAGCCCCACAAGACATTATGAAACTGTGTTGAAAGGGTAGTATCTTAATGACTGACCGTAAATTTAATGTGCTGTGTCAAATTCATTGTTAATGCAGAGACCATCAGAGTCTCAGCCAACTTTAATTTGTTGTGCATTATGTAGTTGTTCTTCCTCAAAGATTATATTCCAGATGTAACTTTCAGCTGCTCCCTTTTACTCTCCACCAAGGGGTCATCACAGCGGATTTATCCGCATTGGTAATTTGGCAGAGGTTTTACACTGGATGCCCTTCCTGACACAACAATCCATGGTGAGAGGGGCTTGTGTCCCCACCGGGGACATTCGCTTGTAAGGCGAATGTTCAAACCACTACTCTATCGGGGACCCAAAGGTTATATTCCAGATAAAAATTGCAAAAATGCCAGCTTCTGATTATACTAATACTACTAAACTTGCATTAACCATTCAAGACTATACCTTTGCAGTAATCAGTTTGCTAGTTACACCTTCCTAAAGGTAATGAATTCTAATACAACAGTATTGAAATATAAAGGTCAGTTTTGTGCAGTAGAAATGTAATTATAGACATTTATTATTTTAATATAGTGTCCACAACATTGATATTAATCCGCAACCATAAGCTACTAATTAAGTTAAAAGGAAAATGATATATTGAGCATAGAATTAGTTGGGAAAGGATACAGTCCTGGCAGATCAGCCATTGTCAATGCTAGCCTACATCAGCTGATGACTCAGCTGATAATCTTCCAACTGGAAATCCACTTTAACCTGTCCACAGTTGGTGCTCATCTGCAAGCTGATTTGCATCCCACCTCCACCTCAGCTCCTCCTTTTTTCCTGTGTCTGACTACACCACTTTATGCTTTTCATGTATGCCCATTGAAGGGTGGAGAGGTCCCTGAATAAAACTATGCCACCCAGTATAAATTACCTCAGAAGGAAAAATAATCTTTTTCTTCTTTATTGATACATTTACCTCTTGACATTTGAGTTCAAGGTCACAGAAATTATAAAAGAACAGGGGGGAGAAAGTTAATGGACTGTTGTTGTAAAGTACTTTACAAAGCATAGTTAAAAAGCATTTTAAAGAACACAATGAAATACAACACAATCCAAAAAAAAAAAAGTAAACTCAAATAAAACAACAGCAAATAAAAAAGATGGAATAAAACCTGGACAAACAGTGTGAAGAATATGACTGGCAAGAGTTTCTTCTTTCAGCTGCTCCTAAACTGCAAAAACCCAAGAGCTACATCTCAGACTGTACAGGCCTTTAACATGTAACATTCACCGTGTTACATGTTAAAGTTCATGACAGTACAATTAGAAAAGGACTGAACAATTATGGCTTATTTTGAAGGGTTGTCAGGAGAAAGCTTCTTCTTTTTAAAAAGATCATGGAAGCACAGGTTAGGTTTGCAAAGTTGCATTTGAACAGCCCATGAAACCAAAGCGGAGATTTTTATGCCATAATAAAGAGTGCCACATTTGGTGAAAAACAAATGCAGCATATCATTACAATCAACTGTCAAACACAGCAGGGGAGGGGTGATGATTTGGACTTGTTTTGCAGTCACAGGATCTGGGCATCTTGGAGTTACTTAGGCAACGTTTACACTGCAGACAAAAGTAGCTAAAATCTTTTTTTCTCATATATGACCCATATTTGATTTTTGACACTTTGAACAGCACAAATCATATTTTTTCGAACTGGATATAGGGCACTTTCATATGTTCTCCAAAATCTCCAAGAGAATGGCAGAAAAAGAAAATAATCAAGACATTGCAATGGCCCAGCCAAAGTCTGGACCTCAACCCAGTGGAACTGTGGGGACACCTATAAAGAGCTGTGCATAAATGATACCTACAAATTTCACTGAACTGCAGCAATGAAGAGTGGAACAAAATTCCCCCATATAAGAGACTGATGAAGTCACGAGAAAAATGATTACTTCAAGTTATGCTACTAAGGGTGGTTTTTACAAGCTATTAAATTATAGGGTGTACTTAGTTTTTTGCAGGACTGCATAGAGTCCTGTCAATACTTTTTCATGACTGTATTGTGACTTACTAAGCCTAACAGTAGTTTTTAATGTCTAAATCTAACCCAGCAATATGTTTTTAAATAACATGTTTTTGAAAATTGGGGAAAAATGAAGCAAATCACTTTGTTTGTCTTTTAAAAGTAGAAAACATATTCAGTTTTGTGCATATGGACACGTATAAAAATAATGAGAAATGTGTGTTAAGGAACACACACTATAAATTCCATGTCCAGGAACATAAATCAGTAGATTAAGGGCTGCGACTCTTTCATGAGCTGCTGTGAGACTGCATTGTGAATCTGTTGTGTGTGAATTTGCTGTTTGGATCACCTCTGGCCATTGTTCTGACCATATGCCTGGGGACAGTTGCAGCTTTTGCAGTCCAGTAACAAATGTCAGAAGGACTGGTGTTTGAAGTGGCCAGAGCTGGAACATTTAATGAGTAAAATTATTGTGTGTATGTCTTGGAAGCCTGTGTGGGTCCAGATTGCAAACTTATATTGGAAGCTTAAGGGATACACACAGGCAAACAAGTCATTCTAGAAATTATGTTCCTCCACTCCTGGTTTGTTTTCCCAAGCATGTTTTGTTGGCAAATGTAATTAATGACTGCATAATGTGGGTTGATGGTGGTGGTTGCAAATCAGTCTAGAAGACAAGGTTGGCTTCAAATGCTCTCTGCTTCTTCCGCAGTAATGTTCTTGTTGCAAATGTTACGATTTATGACCAAGAGCCTGACACCCCAACTTCATGTGGTTTCAGGTACATTTTGGCCAGTAAAAGGTAGACCCCAAGACAGATAATTTCCCCCATCACTTGTAGATGACGCCAGTGTGAATGATTTGTTAATCTCAGAAGAATATGCATAATATATATATGTATAAAAATCTGAAAGCTTTAGGTCCAAATACAGCCATTACCAGACAACAACTGCTATACGGCTGACAGTGTGCTGGTAATAAATGTCCCGGGGGATATCGCATCTCAAAGTAAAAGAGTCAGGACTTTGTCTCATAGATCACAGTCGGATGCAATCTCACGCTCAGCACTGGAATAATAGCTTTCTTGAAAATGACTAATTTTTCTCTCCTTCAGCAGTAACCCAGCTATGTGTATGAGTGAAACTTGTATGGAACTTTTAGTATTGTATACTTTGTGTGTGGTTTGTGTATTTATCTGTGTGTTAGGGTGCTATAATGAACATACGTAAACTGTCACTGAAGTGGAAAATTAGTCACTATAAATGTGCAGTCCAGTACACCAGGTCAAATCTGGGTTTGTATTCCTATTTAGAGTTGTGTGTGTTTGGTTTTCCTGTCTGTTCCTCCCTCAATTTTGTCTTTCTGCATTTGTAATCTAGTGTTTGCTTGTCTCTGTCTTCATGCTTGATGTCAGTCTTCATGTCTCCGTGTTTTGGAAGTGTCTTTCGAATGGTTTCCTGTTTTACTTTGGTTATTATTTTTCATGACCTGTGTTAGTTTTGCTTCCTGTCTATCTTCCCAAGTTTTTTCTCACCTGTTTCAATAGCATTCATCTGTGCCTACTCTCCTGCTTGTCTCTATGTGCCCATCCGGGTTCTCTCGATCAGCTCCTGGTTTCCCTTCCTTCCTGTTGTTTTGAGGATTTTTCTTAACTTCACATTTTTGACTTTATTGATTTTGGACTTTGTTTTCGGCCAGAAATAAAGGCTCACTCTTTTGTTCTGCAGGTCTGCCTCCAGAATTCTGCATTTGGGTCCTCTCCAAATTAAACTGAGTTGACAGTTAAGGAGAAAAATCTTAAAATGAAGTTTATATTTTTTTTTTTTGTTTTTAGATATTTTCATTACTTTGCACTTGTGTCTCTGGTAGAATCCTTTCCTATTTTTTTTTAAACTACCTGTAGGTTTGGTAATTAGAATGTTACACACTGAGGCAAAAAAATATTTCCTCTCCACAGCTGTATTAGTGAACGGAAACAGTAACACTCAATTACAGGCAATTTGGACTCATTCGATCTTCTTCAGCTCATCGTCCTTAGTGAATTTAAGATTAGCTATCAACAGGATATAAATTCTGGCACAAAAACCAGATGCAAAGACATAGCTGGCTGGCTAACTTCAGGCTGTATAAATGATAGATGTAGTAACTTGAGATTCAGCAGGAGAACCACTGATGCTAATATGCAATGTAGTATTTAGCATGGTATATGGTTAGGGAAGGGATTGTGCTAAAGGAGCTGTGCAATATGTGGAGCTGTGATTCTGACCCACTCAAAAAAAACCCTAATTCACACATTTTTCATATGCAGCAATTTGCAAAAAATGTATAATATGTTTGTCACAGGTCAGATGTCTGAACTGATGTTGAAGACTCCTGGACTTAATAGGACTGGAAGACCCTTCAGCTAAATAAGTTTCAAACTAGTTCAAATACATTTCAAATCCCTGCTCTTTTAAGGTCCAGTTCCATAAACTTAACTTTGTATTTTTTATTGTAATCTTTTAATACCTTGACAAAATACCCTAAACAAACCACATTGTGTATTCTTTTTCTACAAGGCCTTTTTCCCATTTTTTCACACCTTTGCTCTCCCTTCACCTCTCACCATCCATTAATATAAATTATCCTCCAATGCTTCACCACTCCTCATTTTATCCCTACCCTGCTGTTCCATCCTCCCCATCTTTCTAATGGTATTTACAAGTGGGCTTAAGTTCTTGTCTTATTCATGTGTCAGAAGTACTGACTTGTCAAATTTGTTAACAGGACATTAAAGCCTGCTCCTCAGGTGGTTCAGCCAGAAGCTTTAGCCTCAGATCCCTTTGTCTCTCAATTTTTATAATTTTTAGTCCATCCAAGGCAGTTACCCAACTCTGGAACTCTTTTAACTTCCACTACTTTCATTGCCTTCTGTTCCTTTTATTTATTTGTACATTACATCGAAACAATAAACTCAAAGATGGAATCGGGTTTTAAAATGTTTGATCTAATTTAATTGCTAGAACAACATTAGCAATTTCACATTATGTTAGTTTATATTTACAAAAGCACACCTACACACAGGGTAACTGTCAGGGTGTAGTATGGGGAGGATCCAAATGCAGGACATGTAAACAGAGCTTAAATGGAAGGCAACTGGACTTTTTTTAGGTTCTTCAGGATGTTTTGCCTCTCATGGTAAAGGCATCTTCAGTTCTAAAAACTGATCGGGAGTCACAAGTGGGGTTACCACTTTGGACCAATGTCCTTATATGTCCTGTCACAAAGGCAGCATGGGCAGCTTAAATTGAATGAACCTTTACTGGCAAACAAAAGCAAGGAGTGAGACAGGACATGATAGGAACAATACAGTAGGTGAAAACAGTGAGGGCAGGGAAGCCAACAATTAAAACAGATAAGCAAACTAGCACAAGACGCAAACCATTTAAGCGAAACAGGAAATAACCAAAATACACTAAACTAAGTCATGAAGACTAACACTAAGTATGACAGAGACAGGGGAGCAGAGCAGGACAAAACACAAATGCACAGACAATACAGAGCAAAGCAAGATAGGGGAACAGTGAGACGACTAGAGATGAGAAGGAATGATAAATTGTACCTATAAAAAACAATCTGTATTGCTTAAACATAATTCAGTGAATGACTGAATACTATATGGTGGACAAGTTCATTTATCACAACACCAACAAATGATTAAGGCCAGAATATATCTTCATATGATTTTAAAAAATAATACACTGGATATTAAATGTTAGGATTTTCTCTTGTCAGTTAAATATAGGAGCCTTTGTATTCTTGGTGATGACAGCATTATAATATAAACACATGTAATTAAATAGCCAGCATTATCATATAAACACATACCTATGCACACTTAACTTAACTATCCTGTATATCTGATAGTATAAACCATATCTCTCAAATATAATAAATCCCTCAACAGAGCTATAAAACTTTATTTAAATGCTAATGTCTTTTGACAGATTAGCACACCCAGGTGCAATATATCTTGTACCGTTTATGGTCACAGCTGAGCTGTTTCACTCAGTAAGATTCACTCTAAAGCAGTTGCTCAGCCATCTATAGTCTGATTTGCAAAAATAGGCTTGAAATTTGTTACGTAATAATATTGCTTGTATGGGACCTCCATGCAACCTATCCAATCTCTGAGAAGAACAGAGATCAGATTTGGGTTCAGGCTGGAAGAATCCAATGTTTCAACTGGTCCACAGTCAGTTGTAACCAAATATTTGCCATGATCTACCTAGATTTGGTGGTAACACCAAATAAGTATAAAAAGCTGGAACAAAAGCAAAGATCCATATTCTAAATAAATACAGGAATGAGAAGTAATTGATGAATCTGTTTCTCCAGGTGAGGTGAAATAAGATGCCAAGAGCAAATACTCCAAGTATGTATAGAAGTACTTTAATTATTTAGCAAGGAATTGGGAGAGAGATCCAGCTGATGGATTGATGAATAAGACTTTTGGCAAGTTTCGAATATAAATCAAGCATCAAAAAAGAATGAGAAGTATTTGATCTCAAGTTCTGGCTGAAGTTTTCACTTTTAAAGCAGCAGAAGAGTCTTAAAAGATCAATAAACTCACCTTAACTACTTCAAATATTATGAAATCCTGATGAAATTATATTTTCCTTTATTTTTCAGAATCGCAATCATCCCACATTATCTCACACTCACTACGAGGGTGTGTGATGTTTTTAAATCAGGGCTCATCAAAGGACCCCATTACGCTGTGTATCAAAGCCGAGCATCCCATGTAAGTTTTTTTGTACAGCCAGGCACACACAGTGGCTAACAGAAGGGCAGAATTGAGGGGGATAAAAGCAGTGGCTCATAGTTTAGAGAGTGCAGCGGGTTCTGTCGTTTATGTGTAGCATCCACTACTGTGGTGTTTTAGGATCCCCAAAAAGAGACTTTTGGAAATGAAAGGACTGGGGTTTTTTGTTTGTTTTTTTTTTTCCTTTTTTAAAACTAGGACTGTGTTTCAGTCTGGGCAGACAGTTTTGGAGATGATGTCACTTCTTGATTGTGGTCTTACTTTTCATTGCTGCTTATCTTCCAATAGTATTTTCTACAGATAAGGAACCAACCCACTGCTTCCTGTTTGAGAATCAGAATCAGCATACTTTATTTATCCCGGGGAGAAATTGTTTCCATTACAGACACTCCATTAAATGTATGTGTGTGTGTGTGTGTGTGTGTGTGTGTGTGTGTATATATATATATATATATATATATATATATATATGAATGATAGAAAATAGAGATAAAAAGAAGAAGAAGATGTACATAAACATGCCTAGTATACGTGAATGTTCATGTAATATGCATTTTTAGGCATGGGGATAAAATCTTATGGATGAATAAAAATATCAGTATAAAATTAAAACATAAGCATGGACTTGGCCTCGTTATCAGCCCAATAGTCTCCTGGTGTGATCACTGCTGTTTTTTCTACTACCTTACTTGTCTCTATTTTATTATCATTACTGACATCAGGAATCTCTTACAAAACCATTCTGTCCAGAAGCAGCATAATGTAACAGGTCACAGACATAAAATTATATGAAATTTAAGAGGTGCAATACAAAGTTGAAAAATCACAGTATTCATCTCATCACCATTACTGATCATACATTACAGGGACAGTCTGAGTTACCCAGAACATGTAAATCTGTATGTATGAGCCTCCAAGCCATGCCCTCATTCGAACTTTCTTTGTGAGATAAGTTCTGTGGTATGTTAATTTAAATGAACCTTTATTTAACTGACAAAAGTACAAAGAAAAGATATTCAATAGTGCTGGGACAGAGGCATTTTTACCACTGTGTTCTATCACCTCAATCAGAACCAAAAATTTCAAATTTGGATTCATGACTCCATAAGACCTGTTGCTACTGATTTTCACTCCAGTTCTTGTGTAATTTGGCATACCTCAGCCTCTTCTCCTTGTTTCCTTTCCTTAAGAATTGTACCTTTGCATTTGGAAATCTTGTCCATTCTTGCGTGATATGACACTACAGCTGCTCAAAAGTCTGTGGTCCATTGTCTGATTCTCCTCTTCATGATGCACCATACATTTTTAGTAAGAGATAGATCTGGACTGGCAGCAGGCCAGTAAAGCACACACACTGTGTTTATGAAACCCATGCAGACTGTCGTCTGGCCTTACCCAGCTGATTTATGCATGGACGTTCCAGGAAGAGCCGTTGCCTCGATGGCAGGATATGTTACTCTAAATCCTAATGTACGCCTCAGAGTCAAAGGCGCCTTCAGATACATGCAACTCAACCATGCTGTGGGCACCGATGCACCCCAATATCATCACAGATGATGGCTTTTGCACATTTTGCTGTTAACAATCTGGATGGTTGTTTTCTTCTTTCATCCATCCATCCATTTTCAAAAACAAGCTGAGATGTGGACTCATCACACTACACCATATGGTTCCACAGTCTTTCCATCTGAGATGAGCTTGGGCCCAGAGAACTTGGCAGCATTTTTGCATAGAGTTAATGAATGGCTTCCTCCTTGAGTATTACAGTTTCAGGTTGCATTACTGGATGCAGTTATGGACTGTGTTAAGTGTCAATGGTTTTCTGAAGTACTCTAGAGGCCTGGTGGCTATATTTGTCACAGTAGCCCAGCAGTTTCTAAGGCAAGGTTGCTTGAGAGCTTGAAGAATGTGTGTATTCATCAGTGGTTTCCAAACTAGCCCTTTATGCACTGAGATGTCTCTGAATTCTCTGAATTGTTTTACAGTATTATACACTGTACATGATGAAAGACCTAAAGTCTTGCTTTGAAAAAATGTTCCTTTTGAACTGACAAACAATCCTCTCACAAATTTTGGCACGAAGGTGTGAGTCACGACCCATCCTTGCTTGCAAAAACTGAGCCGTTTATACCCAGTCATGACACCTCAGCTGCTCCCAGTTAGCCTGCCTGACATGTAGTCATCCAAACCAGTGTTACTTGAATATTCTGTGCACTTTTCAAACTTATTTTAACTCTGTCCCAACTCCAGTTGAGTGTGTTCCATTCATTAAATTCTAAATTTGTGCACATTTACAAAATACAATTACGCTGGTCAGCAAACTATTGAAAACCTTTTGTTTGTACTTTTGTCAGTTAAATAAAGGTTTACGGGAATAAGGATATCACAGATTTTTGTTTTTATTGCTTTTTGGAAAATATTCCAACTTTTCTGGAAATGGGATTTTTAGATGTGAGCTATTAATATTGATTCACTGCAAAATTTGGTGTTATTTTGTCAGATATTTTATTGGTTTAATGTATGAGGAATAAAAAGGAAAATGTTTTGACAAAGAAAGGGATTCAAGACACAATGTAAAGATGATCTTTATTCTGAAACGTATAAAAGATGCATTAAAGTCTCTGTCTCTCCCTTTGTATTAGGAGTGCATACCTAGTTGTTTTGGTTTAGTTGACACCTATCAAATATTAATCACTTCATTCTTTTGAAGTTCGAGGAATTCAAGCTGCTCTGGGTAAGTCTCCTCTGTTGTTCACTTCAAAGTAACGACCTGTGATGTCCAGCCCTCTGCGTCTTACATCATATTTATTCAGTTTTTTTCTGTCCCTCTCCTGTTCACACACTGACTATTTTTCAGCTGTCAGAAGAAAGATGGTGGGGGTGGAGTGCAAATGAGTGGTTTATAGAATTCAATTCTTCAGAGCCTTCTTCCTGTGTCTTCTTGCTCTCTTCTTTCTTCTGTATCTCAAACTGACTCTTCGTATATGGAGGGTGGTATGGCATCATTATCAACAGGGTGGCAACCATCCAGTCAGAGAAATCGACAATTAGGACCCAATAAAGTGGAAACGCATATTTCTGTATGCTAATGAGTTTTGCAGGAGCCAGAGTAGATTCTGATTAGGCTGCACCATTTTACAAACGTTACTGTTATCGTTATTTATTCCATTTATGTAAAACCCCATTTATTTATTTCATCATAATGCTTATCGAGGTCACAAAATGGGGCTAGTGCCTTTGGTGGGCTATGGGAAAAAAGTGACAGCCGAGGAAAGAAAGCTAATTTGATTCAGGAGTAGATTTAATGGAAGAAACAGTGAAGCGTGAGAGCATCTATAATGTACCCCCAGCGACTGTTTCCCATACGTTCTCTCCAGCTGTCGCAGGCAGTCAACGGAGAAGAGACACAAGAAGATGGTGTAGTTTGAGCTGAAAGGAGCAGAGAGGGTACATACTAAGTAGAACAGCTCGTGTAGGGAAACTCAACCTCTGCCTGCCTCCGACGCTCATCTGATGATCAAACACATGAATGTAAAGACCAAGCTCGCCATTAGAACTGATTCATCTGCACAGCCTTTCCACTACCTGCTGTCTTTCTGATTCTTGTCAAAAGCAATTTAAGGCCGAATGTCAATTAATATTCTCTAACTGGTATCTGAAGACACTTTCAGAAAGGATATGTCATATAGCTTTGATGTTTTAGACCTATTTATTTTTCAGCCTGCACAGTTGTGATTATCTTTATTAGTTTGTGTGTATCTATGCAGTTTTGAATCCTGCTGGTATAAAATGACATTAGAAGCCATTTAATGCAGATCCCCAGTGCCAACATACATCCAAGAATTATCTCACATTTTGTCATAATGATGTAATTTGCATTGCAAAGCATCTGTCAGCAGTCTCTGCTGAAACTGCCAGAGACCTCATCACCTTCACAGTAAGCAAAATGTAGAGTTTATGATTTACAAATCACAAGCACGGCAGAATTCAGATTTGCCTTGTGCTATTTTGGAGCAGAATATATTTCTTTATGCTTTTCAGACCCCCTCATCAATATATTTGAGTAATGCTTTGAATAGAACCTGTGGAATCTTTACCTCACCCACTTTGAAGGTGCACGACTTGTGCAAAAAGTGCAAAGTAAGCCAAAATAATAAAAGACTTGTCATTATTTTCAATTATCTAAAATTTATTTAGCTGCATTTTTTCTTGTGCTGAACTTTGTTTTAAGAAATGTTGCTTAACTGAAAGCATATTCAGCTGGAGGCTTATTACACTTTCATAGTTAGACAATAGAGTGTGTTTGGCTTTGTGTCTAAAGGGATATTGCTTGCCATTCATAAAACCACACTTTCAAGGAGATAACCGAGACAAACTAAAAGACAAAAGAGGCAATAAAGCAGTAGAAACATATCCAATCTGATAAGGAAGGAAAAAGAAGCAACTAAATTGGGATCCTCTTGTTCTCTTTATATTGCTGCACAGGTATCTCATCTCCGGGTGTAAGGGCTGCCTTTGAATCCCATGCCAGCAAGGGAGACAATGGATCAGAGGTGGTGAGACTGCAAGAAAGGGGAGTGTGGCAGCGGTACTCTTCCTCAAACTTCCTCTATGGATGCTAAGATGAGATGAGAGAAAATAACAGGGGTAAAAGGACAAATTGGTAACAATGTTGCAAGGAAGATGGAGAAAGAAAAAAGTGAGAAAAGGGGTTATGTGTACATGGTGACTTTGTGTCTGCATTATTTAAAAGATCTCATTAACCTAAGCCCGAGAGCGACAAAATCAATAGTTGGTGCAGAAACATAAAGCATTTCAAGGAGCTTAAACAGCTCCCGGTTCTGACTTCAGGTTCACAATGAGATATAATTGAAAAGGGAGGGGTTAAATTCATTCAGCAGAGATAACAAACGGCTGTCTAGGTCAGGGATCACCTGTCTCCCATTGATTTGGCCCGAAACCAGACGTGATAAACAGCACATTGATCAGGGTCTCTGAGTTTGTGTGATCTGGTGCATCCCCTTGATCTTGATTGTCCACAGGCTAATTTGTATGAAGAAAGTCAACTGAAAGGATGAATTAAGTGACATTCAGAACCATCAGATGCTACTCTACAGCACAAGCATCTCAAACCAGACCAATTGTTGTGTTGGCCACACTTGTGTCACAAAGCCAGAAAACATTTTGTATACTGAAACCAATTTTTAAAAATGACTGTGACTAGTTAAAGGCCAGCTGATGCTGAAATTGCCATTGTGATGAAAGTCTTCGCTGCATTTTTACTACTTTTCGTCTCACTGTGGGTATGTGCATGTTACAGTGGCAATTTGAAAGTCCATTGGGGCCCTGGGTAAAAATCCAGAGGGCCCCTCCAAAAAGTGTTTATCACAGAGTTATCAATAATCTTAAGTATAAGAGTAACATGTTAATAACATGAAAGCTTTAGAAAGCTTTCACGTTATGGAATTTGAATTCCTCAATTCAAATTCTGAATGTTCTTCTTGGGCTCAACTTTCACTCTTCATTATTTACTATTTAAATTTCAATTGATAGGGACAATGTAAAAGTTCCAATGCAGAGGATTTAACTTATGTGCTGGAGTCTGAGAGTTTTCAGTATCATGAAACCATTAGGCACTGTCACGGTCCCCTGTCCTCCATGGTGCAGGCCTGCCTCTCTCTTTCCCTCCCCTATCTGTGCGGCTGTGGGGTGTTTTACTAATTGTGCTTACCTCCAAGAGTGGTGGTGAAGGATTGTTGGCTGCAGCTGTTAAACTGAAATGGTGCTCTTCCTCTTCAGTTTAGTAAGCCTGGCTACCTGCTTGTACCTTGCCCGTGTTAACCTTTCGTGTTTCTAAAATTGCCCTTGCGCTTCATGCTTCTAGTGACTCCAACGCGCCAGCCTGAACTCCTTTGCTCTGTCTGCCTGACCCACTCTCTGGAATAGATTCTGTCAAGGACACACCCTGCCTAGGAATTTCAGGACTCACTAAGCTCCAACCTGGAACAAGTTACCCTCGTCAGAACCAAGTCACTGCTTCTCTGGATTCACGGGACTCACTAAGTCAACCACTGGGAAAACCCCCTCAGTCTAGAACTCTGATTAACAAATTTGCTTATAACATTCCTAATCTCTGCTGTTACACATTTCCTTGATTACTCTGTTTAAACCCATGGCTCTCATTAAACCATCAACTTTTACAGTGTAAACATCCTTCATATTGAGTCCGTGATAGGCACAGTAATTTACGCCAATAAACCTTAGTAATTGAGTGTACACTTGTCCAGATTTTTCTGTATATAAATTTAATATTTACAAACAAAGTGCCATGAATTTGTGAGAGAATGAGGAGAGAGGACTCAAATGCAGGGCTCCGGGACACAGGATGAGAAAGCAAAAGATGAGCTTTCAGGGCTGCAAAGCCCATAAGGTAAAAACCAGGTAAGGAAACGCGAGGCACAGGAACATACACTGATATCAGAAAATAAAGACTATCAATGCAACAATGGACTAAAGAGTGGCAGGGGTATAAATATACACAGACTAATGACAAATGAGCAACAGAAGGGAGAGGAGCACAAAGACAGGGAGCAAACTGAACACAAAACGTGGAAAACAGCTGGCATCAAAGTAAAACAGGAAGTGAGAAACATACAGACAG